>PVKV010023406.1:0-33409 GCA_004027835.1 Alouatta palliata | reverse complement strand
GGCACATATACACCATGGAATATTATGCAGCCATCAAAAACGATGAGTTTGCATCCTTTGTAGGGACATAGATGAACCTGGAAACCATCATTCTCAGCAAACTGACACAAGAACAGAAAATCAAACACCACATATTCTCACTCACAGGCGGGTGTTGAACAATGAGAACACATGGACACAGGGAGGGGAGCATCTCACATTGGGGTCTGTAGTGGGGAAAAAGGGGAGGGACAGTGGGGGGTGGGGAGTTGAGGAGGGATAGCATGGGGAGAAATGCCAGATATAGGTGATGGGGAGGAAGGCAGCAAATCACACTGCCATGTGTGTACCTATGCAACAATCTTGCATGTTCTTCACATGTACCCCAAACCTAAAATGCAATAAAAAGTATATATATTAAAAAAAAAGAACTACAACATAACAAAATCTCTGGAATACAGTTAAAGTAGTGTTAAGAATAAAGTTTATAGTGCTAATCACCTTCAAGAAATTAAAAAATCTCAAGTTAACAATATAACTATGCATCTAGAGAAACTAGAAAATAAAGAAAAATCAACCCAAAGCTAACAGAAGGAAAGAAATAACTAAAATTACAGAAGATCCAAACCAAAAGATTAATGAAACCAAGAGCTGATTTTTAGAAAGAATAAACAAGATTGATTAATTTATTCTTTCTAAAAATAAAAATAGCTAGATTAACAAAGAAAAAAGATCTAAATAAATACCATCAGATATGACAAAGATAACATTACAACTAATCTCACAGAAATACATAAGGTCCTCAGAGATTATTATGAACAACTCTTGCACACAAGTTAAAAAATCAAGAGGAAATGGATAAATTCTTGGAAATACACAACTTCCAAAGAGTAAGCCAGGAAGAAAGTGAAAACTTTAAAAGACCAATAACAAGTTCTGAACTTGCATCAGTAGTAAAATACCTAAAAACCAAAGGAAAAAAAAAAAGCCCTAGATTAGATGGAGTCTCAGCCAAATTCTACCAGACAAATAAGGAACTGTTAACATACTGAAACTATTCCAAAAAATCATGGAGGAGGGGCTTCTTCTTAACTTCTTAACTTGGTAGAACTTCTTTAATTCTATATAGACAGCATCAGCCTGATACCAAAATCTGGTAGAGATACAACAAAAAAAGAAAACTGCAGGCCAATATTTCTTTTTTTTTTTTGAGACAGAGTCTCGTTCCATCGCCAGGCGCCAGGCTGGAGTGCAGTGGCACAATCTCGGCTCACTGCAACCTCTGCCTCCTGGGTTCGAGCAATTCTCCTGCCTCAGCCTCCTGAGCAGCTGGGATTACAGGCGTGCGCCACCACGCCCAGCTAATTTTTTATATTTTTAGTAGAGACGGGGTTTCACCATGTTGGCCAGGATGGTCTCAATCTCCTGACCTTGTGATCCACCCGCCTCGGCCTCCCAAAGTGCTGGGATTACAGGCATGAGCCGCCGCGCCCGGCCAGGCCAATATTTCTAATGAGCATAAACGCAAAAATCCTTAACTAAATACAACCAAACTGAATCCAGTCGTACATTAAAAAATTAATACACCATGATCAAGTAGGCTTTATTTCTGAGATGCAAGGCTGGTTCAATATATGCAAATCAATAAATGCTATTCACCTAATAAACAGAATTAAAAGCAAAAGCCATCTGATTATCTGTGTAGAAAAAGCTTTTGGTAAAATCCAACATCCTTTCATGATAAAAATCCTCAACAGACTCAGCATTTATGGAAAACACTTCAAAATATTAAGAGCAATCTATGACAAACTCACAGCTAACATCATACTGAATGGGAAAAAGCTGAAACCATTCCCCATGAGAACTGGAACAAGACAAGGATGCCCACTCTCACCACTCCTATTCAACAGAGGGCTGGAAGTCCTAGCCGGAGCAATCAGGCAAAAGAAAGAAATAAAAGGCATCAAAATAGGAGAAGTAGTAGTCAAGCTATCTCTCTTCACAGATGTTATGATTCTATACCTAGAAAACCCTAAGGACTCTGCCAAAATGCCTGTAGAACTGATAAATGACTTCAGTACAGTTTCAAGATACAAAATCAATGAACAAAAAAATCAGTAGAATTTCTATATATCAATAACATTCAAGCTGAGAGACAAGTCAAGATCATGATCCAATTTATAATAGCCATACACCAAGAAGTTGAAAGATCTCTATAAGGAGAACTATAAAACACCGCTGAAAAAAATAAGAGATAACACAAATAAATAAAAATACATTCCTTGCCCATGGATTAGAAGAATCACTATTGTTTAAATGGCCATATTGCCCAAAGTAGTTTACAGATTCAGCACTGTTCCTGTCAAACTGTCAGTCATTTTTCATAGAATTAGAAAAAACTGTTATAAAATTCATATGGAACCAAAAAAAGAGCCTGAATAGCTAAAGCAATCCTAACCAAGAACAAAGCCAGAGTCATTACACTGCCCTGCTTCAAACTATATTATAAGACTGCAGTAACCAAAACAGCATGGTACTGGCACAAAAGCAAACATATGGAATAGAACCCAGAAATAAAGTTGGACACTTACAACCATCTGATCTTTGACAAAGTCAACAATAACAAGCAATGAGGAAAGGACTCCTTATTCAATAAATGTTGTTGGGATAACTGACTAGTCATTGCAAAAGAATGAAACTGGACCCCTACCTTTTACCTTTTACCATATACAAAATTAACTCAAGGTGGATTACAGATTTAAATGTGAGACCTCAAATTATAAAAATCCCAGAAGAAAACTTAGGAAGTACTCTTCTTGGCATTGGCCTTGGCAAAAATTATTTTGCTCAGTCCCCAAAAGCAATTGCAACAAAAGCAAAAAGTGACAATTAGGACCTAATTAAATTGAAGGGCTTCTGCACAACAAAAGAAATTATCAATAATCAGACAACCTCCAGAATGGGAGAAAATATTCACAATCTATGCATCGGACAAAAGTCTAATATCCAGAATCTATAAGAAACCTACACAAATCAACAAACAAAAAACAAACAACCTCATTAAAAAATGGGCAAAGGACATGAGCAGATGATTCTAAAAAGATGACTTACACGTTTTCAACAAACATATGAAAAATGCTCATCACTAATCATCAGAGAAATGTAAGTCAAAACCACAATGAGACACCATCTCACACCAGTCAGAATGACCATTATTAAAAATTCAAAAAACAACAGATGCTGGTGAGGCTGTGGAGAACAGGAAACTGGAGAAAGAAAATATGATACAAATACACCATGGAATACTATCCAGCCATAAAAAATAAAATCATGTCCTTTGTAGCAACATGGATGTAGCTGGGTGCCATAATCCTATGAGAATTAATGCAGGAACAGAAAACCAAATACCTTATGTCCTCACTTATAAGTGGGCACTAAACATTGAGTACACATGAACAAAAAGATGGGAACAACAAACACTGTGGATTACTACAGCAGAGGGGGAGAAAGGGGGCTGTGGGTTGAAAAACTACTTATGGGGATTATGCTCATTATCTTAGTGATGGGATCTGTACCCCAAACCTCAGCATCAGGCAATATACTTATGTAACAAATCTGCACATGTATCCCTGAATCTAAAATAAAAGTTGAAATTACAAAATAATAATAAAAGTACTTTTTCTTTTTTGAGACAGGGTCTCACTCTGTCACCCAGGCTGCAGTACAGTGGCATGATAATGGCTTTCTGCAGCCTCCACCTCCTGGGCTCAAGTGATATTCCCACCTCAGTCTTCTCAGTAACTGGGAACACAGGCTTGTGCTGCCACACCCGGCTATTTTTAAAATTTTTTTGTAGAGATGGGGTCTCTCTCTGAAATCCTATCCTCAAGAGATCATCCCATCTCAGCCTCCCAAAGTGTTGGGATGATAGCTGTGAGCTACCGTGCCTGACCAAGTACATTTCTTCGCCAAATGCTTAACAGAGGGTCACAGCTTTGCTTGGCATAATGATTCTGTCTATTGAAGCTTTGCATTTTCATGTCCAGACAAAAATTAAATGAACTAACTTATGGTAAAAAAAAATTAGTTATATTTATAAAGCATTTAGAACAGTGCCTGGCATATAAGAAGTGTTAAATGTCATTATCATAATTTAAATTGGAAAATTATAACAAAAAATGATAGTCATAGTTCTGCTGATGACTATCAACAAAAGTAAGAGTCTCTTTTATGACTCAGTTATGGTGTCTGGATGTGACCCCTGGAACTTTCATGGTCACCCTGTGCCTATGATGGGGGCTGGATGCAGAGCCAAAAAAGGAAAGAACCTCGATCCGTGATGAAATTGCTGAGTCATCAATGCTATAGCCCACTGTACCTCTGGACTTCTTGCAATATGATATGATAAATTTCTTTGTTCATAGTATTTTCAGTTGGGGTCTTGTGTTCTTGACAAAGGCACAATTTAACTTCCATAGCAATTTACTGGTACGTGTCCTGGAGTTCCTCTGCCTATGTGTTTTCCACATCCTCCTATGCATGCATGCCTCAAGATGTGAGCTGCCTCAGAGCAGTTCCTCACATCAGTTTTCATCAGTTCCTGCTACAATTCTTCATAGTTTTGGTTTTGTCTTAATTATGACTGGTTCATGAAAGACTGAGATTTCCAAGGTGTGCTTATAGGTCCAAACCTACTCTTGAAATTCACAAGTGTATTGTCAGGATTCATTAGAGAAACAGAACCAACAGAGAGAGAGAGAGAGAGAGAGAGAGAGAGAGAGAGAGAGAGAGAGAGTGTGTATGTGTGTGTGTGTGTGTGTGTGTGTGTGTGTATGTATGTGTGTGTGTGTGCATGGCTTATCAGAAAGTGGCTCACACAATCATGGAGGCTGAGAAGTCTCTCAATCTACTGTCTGCAAGCTGGAGGCCCAGGAAAGCCAGTAGTGTGATTCAAGTTCAACTCCAAGGCTTGAGAACCAGGGAAGCTGATGGTGTAAATCCCAAGCCAAGGGCAGGAGAAGACCACGTCCCAGTTCAAGTAGGCAGGCAGGAAGAAGTTCCTTCTTTTTCCACCTTTTTGTTCTTTCAGGCTCTTAACAGATTGGATTATTCCCACCCACATTGGGGAGGGTAATTTACTTTATTAAATTCAACTGATTCAAATGGTAAATCTCATCTGGAAATACCCTTGTAGACACATCCAGAAATAAGGTTTACTCTGGACACCCTTAGTGCAGTCAGGTTAACACATAAAATTAATCATGTCAATGAAGGACATGCTTTGAGGTCATTTTCTAACTTGCAAATACTAAAGTAACCCAATTTCCCCCACAAAATGCAATAAATGAACACTTTCATAAGTATTCTTCTTTCATTCTTAATAATTCTATAGATACAGGTTGGAATAGTTAGTAAAGTTACAAAATTTCCTGACTGGCATAGACACAACCCCATATGATATCATTTTTATAGTAACATTTACTTAATCACTTACTTAAATTTTCAAAACTAAGGTGAAGATGGTGAATAGCAATTGTTAAATCAGGGGAGTTGTTGCTTGCATGAGGTGCATCCTCCAAATGCCAAGTAAAAAGTCAGTTATTTCCCCACACCTACCTTGTAGCATATATCTGCACCAAATTTTTGCTTCAGCAAAATTACAAATTCATAAACCTCACAGATATTCAGGATTGTTCAAAGACAGGAAAATAATAACAATCCGTGGATTTTTAAAAAATATATTTTACGTTCTGGGGTACATGTGCAGAATGTGCAGGTTTGTTACATAGGTATCATAGGTATACACCATAGGTATACATGTGCCATGGTGGTTTGCTGCATTCATCTCTCCATCATCTACATTAGGTATTTCTCTCAATGCTATCCCTCCCCTCACCCCACATCCTGCTATCCCTCCCATATCCCCCCACTCCCCGTGTATAACGTTCCCCTCCCTGTGTCCATGTGTTCTCATTGTTAAACACCCACTTATCAGTGAGAACACATGGTGTTTGGTTTTCTGTTCTTGTATCAGTTTGCTGAGAATCATGGTTTCAAGCTTTATCCAGGTCTGTGCAAAGGACATGAACTCATCCTTTTTCATGGATGCATAGTATTCAATGGTGTATATGTGCTACATTTTCCTTGTCCAGTCTATTACTGATGAGCATTTGGGTTGGTTCCAAGTCTTTGCTATTGTGAACAGTGCCACAATAAATATACAAGTGCATGTGTCTTTATAATAGAATGATTTATAATCCTTTGGGTATATACCCAGTAATGGGATTCCTGGGTCAAATGGTATTTCTATTTCTAGATCCTTGAGGAATCACCACACTGTGTTCCACAATGTTTGAACTAATTTACACTCCCATAAACAGTGTAAAAACGTTCATATTTCTCCACATCCTCTCCAGCATCTGTTATCTCCTGATTTTTTAATGACTGCCATTCAAACTGGCATGAGATGGTATCTCAATGTGATTTTGATTTGCATTTCTCTAATGACCAGTGATGAGCTTTTCTTCATATGTTTGTTGGTTGCATAAATGTCTTCTTTTGAAAAGTGTTTGTTCATATCCTTCAGCCACTTTTTGATGGGGTTGTTTTTTTCTTGTAAATTTGTTTAAGTTCTTTGTAGATTTTAGGTATCAGCCCTTTGTCACATGGGTAGATTGCAAAAATTGTTTCCCATTCTGTTGGTTGCTGGTTCACTCTAATGACAGTTTCTTTTGCTATGTAGAAGTTCTTAAGTTTAATTAGATCCCATTTGTCTATTTTGGCTTTTGTTGTCATTGCTTTTGGTGTTTTAGTCATGAAGTCCTTGCCCACGCCTGTGTTCTGAATGGTATTGCCTAGGTTTTCTTCTAGGCTTTTTATGATGCTAGGTATAATGTTTAAATCTTTAATTAATCTGGAGTTAATTTTTGTATTAGATGTAAGGAAGGGATTCACTTTCAGCTTTCTGCATATGGCTAGCCAGTTTTCCCAACACCATTTATTGAATAGGAAATCCTTTCCTCATTGCTTGTTTTGGTCAGGTTTGTCAAAAATCATGGTTGTAGATGTGTGGCATTATTTCCGAGGCCTCTATTCTGTTCCATTGATGTATATCTGTTTTGGGACCAGTACCATGCTGTTTTGATTACTGTAGCCTTGTAGTATAGTTTGAAGTCAGGTAGTGTGACAGTAAAAAAGAGGGAATCCTCCCTAACTTATTTTATGAGACCAACATCATCCTGATACCAAAATCTGGCAGAGACGCAACTAAAAAACATAATTTCAGGCCAATATCCATGATGAACATTGATGCAAAAATCCTCAATAAAATACTGGCAAACTGAATCCAACAACACATCAAAAAGCTTATGCATCATGATCAAGTTGGCTTCATCTCTGGGATGCAAAGCTGGTTCAACACACACAAATCAATAAACATATCCATCACATAAACAGAACCAATGACAAAAACCACATGATTATGTCGATAGATGTAGAGAAGGCCTTCAACAAGATTCAACAGCCTTTTATGCTAAAAATTCTCAATAAACGAGGCATCGATGGAATGTATCTCAAATAAAAGCTACTTATGATAAACCTACAGCCAATATTATACTGAATGGACAAAACCTGGAAGCATTCCCTTTGAAAACTGGCACAAGACAAAGATGCCCTCTCTCATCATTCCTATTCAACATAGTATTGGAAGTTTTGGCCAGGGCTATCAGGCAACAAAAGAAATAAAGCGTATTTAATTAGGAAAAGAGGAAGCCAAATTGTCTCTATTTGCAGATGACATGATTGTGTATTTAGAAGACCCCATCGTCTCACCCCAAAATCTCCTTAAGCTGGTAAACAACTTCAGCAAAACCTCAGGATACAAAATCCATGTGCAAAAATCACGAGCATTCATATACAACAGTAACAGACAAACAGAGACTCAAATCATGAGTGAACTCCCATTCACAATTGCTACAAAGAGAATAAAATATCTAGGAATACAACTAACAAGGGATGCGAAGGACCTCTTCAAGGAGAACTACAAACCACTGCTCAAGGAAATAAGAGAGGACACAAACAGATGGAAAAATATTCCATGCTCATGATTAGGAAGAATCAATAACGTGAAAATGGCCATACTGCCTAAAGTAACTTATAGATTCAGTGTTATCCCCATCAAGCTACCATTGACTTTCCTCACAGAATTGGAAAAAAACACCTTAAATTTCATATGGAACCAAAAAAGAGCATGCATATCCAAGACAATATTAAGCAAAAGAAAAAACAATTTGTGAACCTTTAAAAGTCTTAAGTTTCATCTCCTATGCCCATTTTATAGATTGATAATCGCTTCCTAGACCATGGGGGTGAGAAGGATGGCAAGGCCTCATCAAGGCTCAGCAGGAAAGAGTGCTAGGATAGATTATGCATGCCTGCCCTGAGTGTGGGAGGAGCAGAGGTGGAAATCATTATGTATTTCTGCAATCCTGTGTTTATATTTTCTGCCTACCATGCTTGAAAGGCAATTAGAACATTTTCATGTCTGATTCTATAATTCTGGTTACTCTAAGGATCAATTTATTTATTTAATCAACGTACATTTATTGAGTACCTTCAATGTATTAGGCACACTGTTAGGCAACATGGGAAATCAAAAAATGAATTGGACATAGATCCAACCAGTAAAGAACTTAAGTCTGACAGAAGAGAAAATATGTGCATGATAAAATGCTGCAAGATAGGACTAGATAACGGGAGGTACTAGAGAATATGTCAAAGGTGGGAAAGGTACCTTTAGTGAGTGGAAGAGGTCAGCAAAGCATACTGGGGAGAGTGGATTGGAAGTGAGCCTTGTAGTGATGTAAGATTGCTCATATGGATAGAAGGGGAAGACTATTTCAGACTGAGCCGCCAGAATGAGCAAAAGCACCAGAGTGGAAAGCTGAAAGCTCTGGGTGACTGCCTGACTGATGAGAATATGTAGCTGCTATTTATTCCAGTTCTCCCTACAGAGTGAGCTGGTTGCCTGGTGGGCTTCATTAGACTGGTGTGCTGATGTGACATCCATTTTTGTAAGAGTTGTTTGGGCCAGCGGAAAACCTGCTCTTTAGAAAGATCATCTTTCATGACCATTTGACATGTGACATATAACAAATGCCCTAAAGAAAAGGAGAGGCCTCACTGTGATCTCACACTGTACATTTTTATTGTAAACCTAAGAGAGCTGACAAAGGCTCCATCTTTATTCTCTTAACTACATACAGACTCATCAACCATTGCCAGTGAAGAACATTCCTGACATCATATTATTCCATAACACGAATAAGGCAAAAAAGTTCTCAACATACTGCTGAGCTAGAAACTAGCTGTTGATTTGTTGAAAATATTTGCAAAAATAGATTTAAATTACAAAAATAGATAAAATTCTAAACACACAATACACACTCCTAACATGTTCTTATCTCAGTCATACATGTTGCATACATATAAACACGAGGGAGTGTTTTGTTAAATTTCTTTAAAACTACTTCTAAAATTAAAGTAATGCTGCTTGTTTTGCTATAATAGTAATAAAGAGAAACCCAAAATTAAAAGAAATTTAATTCTCAGGCACATGCAGAAAATTATAAAGGGGCAGTTTAAGAAGCACCAAGAAATGGACTTTTCAACAAAGTATGCAAATTTTTGAGTTAGAAAAATATTAAATAAACTGAAACATGCTTGTAAAGTTTAGAATGCATAGATCATGAAGTATGAAGTTGGATGCTGATAAACTACAGGCCTTCATTTTACTTACCGCTTGGCTTGTTACTGTCTTCTAAGCAAACCTAAAACAGAGAACGTGATTCTATGACACTGAAGTGATTAACCTCTAGCCAGATCCAAAGCTATAGGCAAGCAAGTTTTGTTTTCATGTCCTCTCCTTCTCCTTCCCCTTTCCTAATCTCACTCCCGTGCCTTTCCCTGGAGTTTTTTGGGGTAGCCCTAAATTTATATTTACCCACTATATTTAATACATTTGATTATGCACAGTGTAAATTCAGATCCAAAACGATGATCCAGATTTTTGTTCATCAAAAGAGCTTTTTTATTTTCTGTATCTTTATAGCAAAGCCTAAGCACTGACTTATTTTTCTGCTAGTCAGTAGGCTCATCTTGTCTGGGCCCTTGCCCTCACTGCTGTCTTCCGGGAGGCTCTGCTTGCACATCTGCCCATGCTGGCTCCCTCTTCACATTTAGGCCTCTACTCAGGTGCCACCTTTTGGGGCAGACCTCCTGGGCCACCAGTCCTCCAATTCTGCCCTTGAGACTTTCTAGCTTATCATTCCTTTTCGTTTTCCTATAATTCTTTTATGTAATCATTTAAAAATAAGTTTTTGTGGAATTTAAAACATTTACATACGGTAAAATCTCCCTTATTATTTTTCTTAATTATACTTTAAATTCTGGGGTACATGTGCAGATCTTGCAGGATTGTTACATAGGTGTACACACGCCATGGTGATTTGCTGCCTCCATCCCCGTCACCTACTTCTCCCAGTGTTATTCATCCTCAATCTCCCTACCCTTTGCTGTCCCTTCCCTAGCTCCCCCCACCCCCCGACAGACCCCAGTGTGTGATGCTTCCCTCCCTGTGTCCATGTGTTGTCATTGTTCAACACCCACCTATGAGTGAGAACATGCAGTGTTTGGTTTTCTGTTCTTGTGTCAGTTTGCTGAGAATGATGGTTTTCAGATTCATCTATGTCCCTGCAAAAGACATAAACTCATCCTTTTTTATGGCTGCATAGTATTCCATGGTGTATATGTGCCACATTTTCTTTATCCAGTCTATCACTGATGGGCATTTGGGTTGGTTCTAGGTCTTTGCTATTGTAAACAGTGCCACGATGAACATACATGTGCATGTGTCTTTATAACAGAATGATTTATAATCATTTGGGCATATACCCAGTAACGGGATTGCTAGGGAAAATTCACCCTTTTTAATGTAGAGTTCTTTGAGTTTTGACAAAGCATATAGCTATGTGCTGCCACCACCACAATCATGGCATGGAAAAGTTTCATGGCTCACCGCTAAGATTTTCCCATACCTCCTTAGAGCCAACTCTTCCCAGAACCCCAGCTCTGTTTCTGTTTGTTTGTTTGTTTTTGAGACAGGCTCTTGCTCTGTCACCCAGACTGCAGTGCAGTGGCACAATCTCAGCTCATTGCAACCTCCACCTCCCAGGCTCAAGTGATCCTCCAGCCGCAGCCCCACAAGTAGCCGCGACTACAGGTGCATGCCACCATGCCAGACTAATTTTTGTATTTTTTGTAGAGATGGGGTTTTGCCATGTAGCTCTGATCTGTTCTCTGTATTCATATTATTGCTTTTTCCATAATGGCATATAAATAGAATCGAATAGCATGTAGGTTTTTGAATCTGACTTCTTTCACTGAATATAATATAATGATATTGTTACACATATCAGTACTCCATTCCTTATTATTATTATTCCATTGTATGAATGCACTATAGTTTGTTTTCTTATTCTCTATTTAAGAGACATTTTAGTTGTGTCTAGGTTTGGAGACTACAAATAAAGTTGCAATAAATATTCAAATATAGTTTTCACTGTAAACGCTGTAAGGCCGGTCGCCTCGCCAGGAGGCCAGACACACCCACCTCTGCACTCGACACCCGGCTCTGCACTCCGCACCAGAATCTGCACTCAACACTAAACTCTGCACCCGGCTCTGCACTCCGCACCAGAATCTGCACTCAACACTAAACTCCGCGCCCGGCACCTAGCCTGCCGTTGGAAAACTCCGCCAAAGTTTAAAAGAAGCCCCACCAAAACCTGCCCAATAGCATTTTGCTCCGCCCAGGTCCCACTCCCCCTGGGCAGCCCGCTCACCGGAAATCCCGCCTACCTACCAATAGCAGCTTGTGCCGTCCACGTCCTGTTTCTCCACAACCAATCAGAACGCCTTCACTCCCTATAAAACCCCACGCCCAAGAGGAGCCAAGCGCGACTTCTCTGACCCCCTTTCCCGGACCACAGAACCTCGCCCGGGAGCTTAATAAATTGGCATTTAATTTTCCTATGCTGGCCTCAGTTTCCTCATTTTAAACTCGGCAATAACCCTTACAAACGCAAGTTTTCATTTCACTTGAGTAAATACCTAGGAGTGAGATTGCCAGGTCACATGGTAAGTGAATGCTTAACGATAGCAGAAGCTGTCAAATGGTTTTCCTAAGTGATGTGCCGTTTTGTATTCCCCACAGCAATCAACGAGAGTTCCAGTAGGTCTACGTATTTGTCAGCACTTAGCACTGTCAGCTTCTTACATTTTAGCCACCTACTAGTGTTTTAATTTAAATTTCCCTAATGACTAATGACACTGAACATCTTTTCATGTGCTTATTTGCTATTATATTGAATTTTTTGGGTAGTTGTTTAACTCTCTTGCCTTTATTATTATTTTAAAAATTGAGTTGTTGTCTTATTATTGGGCTTTTTGACAGAATTATAAGTTCTTTTTATATTCTAGACATGGTTTTTTCAGGTTTGTGATTTCCAAATATTTTCACCCAGTATGTGACTTGTCTTTTCATTTTCTTAATGTGTCTTTCCAAGATTATAAATTCTTAATTTTGAAGTATTAGTAGTTTTGAGATCATATGTAAGAAATCCTTGTCTAACTCAAGGTTGTAAAGATTTATTTTTTATTTTTTTCCTAGAAATTTTATGCCTTTAGGTTTTACATTTTAATCTATGATTTCTTTTAAGTTTTGTAGATTCTATGAGATACAGATTAAAGTTTATTTTTTAAAATCATATACTGATATCCAATGATTCCAGCATTTTTGAAAGACTAACTCTTTTCCAGTGAATTATCTACAACTCTGCCAAAAATCAATTGACCTTGAGTGTTAGGGTCTGTTTTTGATCTAATCCATCGTATTGACCTACAATCTACCCTTTCATGAGTACTGCACAGCCTTGATAACTGTAGTTTTATAGTAAGTAATGAAATCAGATACATAGGACCCTTTATTCTTTTCAGAAGAGTTACCACCATCTGAAATTGCCCTATGTGCTTAGCTTTTTTTTTTTCCTTTTTAAGATAGGGTCTTGCTCTGTCACCCAGGCTGGAGTGCAGTGGTACGATCATGCCTTACTGCAGCCTCAATCTCCCAGGATCAAGTGATTTTTCTGTTTCATCCTCCTGAGTAGCTGGGACTACAGGTGTGCACCACCATGCCTAGCTGTTTGCTTGGTAAAGATGGGGTCTCACCATGTTGCTCAGGCTGGTCTCAAACTCCTGAAATCAAGCTATTCTCCCACCTTGGCATCCGAAAATACTGGGATTACAGGCATGAGCCACCTTGCCCAGCCTACTTTTTAAAAAATGTCTGTTAGGAGCCATCAAACCACGAGACTCTCTAGAACCAGGGGACCAGGGAGTTAGTACCTATCTCATTCTCTGTTATACTCTGGCACCAAGAACAGTATCTGCCACACAATAATGGTTTAATAAATTGATTGAAACAAAGAAGGGAAATTAAGAGATATTTAAGTTGAGGAAATTAAAGGAACTTAATATTTTTGGAAAAGAAGGATGAAATTGTTTTGTGGGAAGCTATTAATATAATGGAGGCTTGTTGTGGTGCTAGCTTGGAAGATTAAAGGCTCTTTTGGCCATGATAGTTTGATCATAAGCTTAGTTCTTTTAGGACCCATTATGAGCTCTTTGGGGCCACATTCATTCAGTCCTTCATCAAACATTTATCCAGCATATTTGTGTAACACTGTGTTACAAAGGGTAGCAGACAAGATCTTGTGCTCAAAGTATTAGGTGTCCCAGACAAGTTAATAACTGAGACCAACCTCACCCAGATGCCATAATAGTTATGTCTGTGCAGGGCTCTTTGAGTGATGTGGGAGAGGCATCTAACCCAGCATTGGGAAAGCTTTACAGAAGAGGCCACGCTTGACGTCTTCAAGTTTCAATAGGAAACGCTGAGCCCCAGCTTCACTTTAAATAGGTTACTCTGTAACAATGTACCACAGGTTTCTTCCTGTGTTCTAAAGCACCTCCAGCTCTTTCTGGTTTTGGATTACTGGGTGTGGTTGTTTTACAGATTAACCCTGCTCTACGTCTCCCAGTAAACGCTTCCTTGGCACCCTATGCCTCTCCTTCATATCACTGATTGCAGTTATGATAATTAATTATGCATTAAGCTATTTGATGCCTACTTCCTTCCCACTACCATGTGAGTTTTCTGGAGGCAGGGACTGTATCTGTCCCAATCTGCTGCATTTCTGCTGCTTGGCACAGTGAGTGGCCCAGCCAGGTCTTGTGCAGAGCTCAACGATGAAGCACCGGTCTGAAGCTCCCGTAAAATCTGCCAGGTTACCCCAGAGCTTGTCCTTTCTGATGAAGTGTTTTTGTCCACTTGCTCAGTTTTAGGAACTGTTAGCTTTTCTTTTGTTTTCAAATTACTTTAAAATAATTAATTTTCAAAATAAAGGTTTCCCCCCCACCAAGGAAAAACAGAAACTTTCACATGACACACAATTCTCTGAGAATTCCAGATCTCGACACCCGCCTTGTGTGAAGGCACAAACGGCGACCCTTAGGTCATGGTGAGAGATTGTAAGGTCCGATGATAACTCAAGACAGCCATAGCTCAGTCAGAACAGACTGGCCGTTGCGTTAATTCGTGCCTTTAGTAATGAATTCACTGATTTTGAGATGTTTCTGGCATGTCATTAATGCCCAGATGATACGCTCTTGCATATCAGTAGGGTTTATGGTGCCTTAAAAATGGTAGAACAAAAAGCAAACGGAGAAAAAGTTATTTATTTTGATGCTAAATTATCAATAATTACTCTGGGTAACACCATGTATTTTAGTTCTTTCCAACACATATGACACACACATACATGCTTCCCCTCAGATGCTGTAATAGCAAATTGGCATTGACTTGGGGCTGGGAGCGGTCCGGAGAAAGGCATTACCATTGTGGAACACTTAACTGAGCAACTACTGTATGCTAAGCACTTTTCTAATATTCTGCCATTTAGTCACCATCTCCACTGAGGATGCTGAGGCCTAGGCATCAGGAAAGGGATGGGTGAAAAAACACAGTCAAGAACTGAAATTCTCAGGGAATTAAGCACCCTCCCCTGCTCATGTCTGTCAGATTTGCTACTGAGTAAGAGGCAAGGGAAACGTAAAGTCACGTGCCCTTCCCTCAACAGCCAGACCGTTTTGTCTGAGCTATGACCGTCTTGAGTTACCAGCAGACCTTACAATCTCTCACTATGACCTTTTGGTCACTGTTTGTGCCTTCACACGAGGCAGGCGTTGGCCCTGGCCGGGACTTCTCTGGCTGTCGTTTTGGTAAAAGCCTTGTTCTCATAAGATAAAGCAGAGGTGGGACTCAAGAGTTAGTAGTTTACATGGTTCTTATATTCAAAAGGTAAGTTTTCTAAAATCTTACAAGTAATCATATTCTTTTTCAAAACCAAAATGATTACGTTTGGAGTAAACTACAAATCGTCATCTATTTACCTTATCGAGAGAGTTGGAAAGCAGAGAACAGGAAGAAAAGGGAGGAAGAAAGAAAATTAACATTTATTCAGCACTAATTCTGCGAACTGCTAGGTACTTGAGCATATGATGTAAATTCTTGCAATCCTAGTGAGGTATATGTTTTTTTTTTTTTTATCTCATAATACAGATAAAAACACTGAGGCCAAGGTAAGTTAAATAATTTGTCTTAAATTGGTCCGCATGTTAGTGACTAGTCAGCTTGTTTTCTCCGAGGCCCAAACCTGTGCCCTTTGCTTTACATGGCATGGTTGTGTTAAGCATGGATGAAAGCAAGGACCCTTCTCTTCCCTCAGAATTAAAGGTGAGATCTGTATCTCTAATGGACAATGGGTTTCAAAGATTCATGCTGTGTGTCACAACCAGTACACAACGTATTGCATTGCAGCTTTGCGTGTTTTTATTTTTCTTCTCTTGCTTCAAGGTCAAAATCTCTCATTTTCTTATCTCTGCTAAAGAATTACTGGTTTGGTTTCCTGAGTTTCCTCTTCACTTCAAGTTTTTCAATACTATAGAGATATGATGCTTTGACTAATAGCCTTTGGGAGATATTATAATATGAGGAAAAAGTCTCCTTTTAATAAGGAAATCAAGAGTAACAGTGTACAGTGGTTTTATTTATGTGGTTGATTTCACATGTGGATTTTTCATGGGCTCATATTTGAATAGGTGTAAAGATGGGGAGTTTTTCTGGAAACATTTGTTGTATTCATCTCATTATGGTAAGTTCCTTGTATCAGATGACATCTGCATAGCTCCTAAAGAGAGGAATGTCTTGACTTATGTGAGTTACATAGCCAATGAGTCTCAGATTGTAACTTAAATGAATTCATGTTTTAGGTGTACTGAAATAACTGCTACATAAAGTGAACAAAAGTCAGATTATCTTTGAATTCCACATTTTGCAGATGAGAAAACCAAATGCCAGGGAAAGAAACCAGCTTTGTTTGAGGTCACACAGCTCATCATAGCTTAGATGGAAGACTGAGCTTACTTGGAACGGAGGACATTATAGCTCACTTTGTAGGACTTTCTAGTGCCTTTGTTTTAGTATCAGACTGTTATGTATTGAATTCGGTTTAAGGGACCATAAAACATTAAACTTCATACAGGCCCAAGTCTTCTTAGCGAGGAAGAGAACTAGTAGATACTTTCTTTTCCTCTTAAATAAGACAGAATTATTCTGAACCTCTTTACCTAGTCATGGAGTGACTGAGATCTTATAAACATAGGTGTGAAATTCATGGAAAGGATTACTTAAAGAAAGGATTCTTTAAGTCGAGGATGTTCTCAGATCTGACGCCTGTTTGGTTTACCAGTGCCACGATGCGAATGTCATAGCTCTGTCTGCACGACAGAGAAAAACACATCTCAGACGACTGGCTACTCATGTACATATAAGGCATCTTTCATACACACCTACTGTATAAGGGTTTTGAGAGTGTTTGGCATATTATATATATACATGTACATTTATTTGGATGCCATTAATATTTGTAGAGGCAATTCACAATCTTGTTTATTCATTAGAAGAGTCTGATAGATATAATTTCTTGACTAAAAATTACAAAGGTAATGGTACTTCTGGTTGATCAAAGCACTTTTTTAGGAGAGGGTGGAGTAGGAAGCTTTATCAACATCAATGACGGAAAATGGCTTTAAGTAACAGAGATGCTTTATGTGTCTTCATTGAAGTACCAGAACAATCTCAATCATGGAAGGATTGGCTGCACTAAAATTTTAAACTGAAGTAAAACAGCTAACAGATGTGATTGGTTTTAAGAGGCCTCGGATGAAGGCTCATGCAATTATAGTGAGAGGAAAGGGCGGTTAAGAATAAATAACATTCTTGGTGACTAATCTGAAGGAGTCATGTTTGTAGGATTTTATTAGTTATTCATAATAATATATATATTTCTGCTGATTATAAAAATGTTATGTATTCACTGTAGAAAAATTGAAAAATATAAGGAAAATAAAATAATCCATAATGATAATACATTCTTTCAGCTATTAGATTTTCCTTGTATTTTTTCTTTCTGTATAACTTACAGATGTAAATATTTAAAAATGATGCTTAGGTATTGCTTTATATATTCCTTCTTTTATTTGACATAAGCAAGTGTTTATATCATAATTCTTGAAAATGTATTTTTCAATTATATGAACTACATAATTTATATGAATTATGTGAATATTTGCCTCTATTTGATAATTTCCCATTGTTGAATATTTATATTTTTATAAACTATTATTACTTATAATAACAAACACTAAATTTTTTACAGAAATATGGTAAAGGACATTCTTACAATATATTTTTGTGTCCTACCTACAGTTATTTACTGGAATAAATTAGAGGTAGACTCACAAGGCTAAAGCATATCAATGTATTTAAGGTTCCCAAAACTAATTGCTAAAATGTCTTCCAGAAGATGTACCAAATTACTTCCTCACCTGCAAAGCATGTAAGTGCTATTTTTTTTTTTTTTAAAAGACAGCTCTCACTCTTCCTCTGGCTGGAATACAGTGGCATGATCACAGCTCACTGCAGTCTCAAACTCCTGGGCTCACGTGATCTTCCCAGATCATCTGCTCAGTAGCTAGGACTATAGTTGCATGCCACCATGTCTTGTTAATTTTTATTATTTTTTGTAGAGACAGGTCTACCCATGTTGCCCAGGCTGGTTTTGAACTCCTGGCCTCAAGCGATCCTCTTCCCTAGATCTCCCAAAACATTGAGACTATAGGTGTGAGTCATCATGCCTAATGTAAAACTGCTAATTTTATTACACCTCTCCAAATCCTTAATGTTTAAATATTTGGAGTTAAAATATTATGGATTTTTCATTTCTTTGATTAAGTTTCTTTTTTAAATTTCAGAAATTAATGAGTGATATAAAGTCCTTCATCCTCACTTCCACACTGTCATTACCAATAGAAGCCTGAGTGGCCTTAAATATAATGTCATATTCTGTAAAACCAATAACTCAAGTTCTAGATTTTATTGGGGCCAGACAACATAGAAGGAAAACATAACTACAACGTTTAAAAATCAAGACTATAGCCTTTGCTTCTTTTTTTAACTCAGCTAATTGGCTCAGAACATTGTTTTAAAATTTTTCTTCCATGATAAATACATCCAGTATTTCACTACATTTGTGATACCTGAAGGTAGATTCAAGGGAAAGTAGACATTGTGACAATGAGCTCTTTAGGAGAGGTTCAAACCTTGCTGGAATCATAGGAAGACTGAGACACCAGCCTCATGAATAAGTCAAGGAGAGACACATGTACACTTTTTGCCAAATGAAAGACGTCTTAATAATGTCTGAAGTAATTCACATGGAGCTCTAACTAAGAATTGAATACTCTGACATATGAGTGGATGGATGCGTGTATTTATGGACAAACCAGGTTAGCCACAAAACTGCACAGTTCTTGTTGTTGTTGGGATGAACAATCAATTGATTTTTGTTATGGGGTCTTCAGCAAGGCTGTTTTTCACAACAGGATGTATGATGTAACTATTTCCCACTCACTTTTCACAACCCATCCTCTTTGCCTACCATCAAAATCTGATCTTTTCTGATGGAAGGAGAAAGAGGGAGCAGTTTTGGGTCAGTCTGGGCAGTGAAAAGCTGAGATTTGTGGTCAAAGCCTTTCAGTGTGTGGCAGGGGAGGGATGGGGGTGCAGGGAAAGAATAGCCAGGTTCACTGATTTGATAGAGATTCACCTGACCAAGGAGAGTGTGTCTCCATTTAAAATTTCAGGAAAATAATATGCTTTAGTAGTAGTGTCATGCTAATGCCAAGATACCCAGAAGATCAACCCCAAACTCAGCAATTAAAGTGCAATGTTTATGCAATGTTTCTAAAGCAACCAATAATGAATAATCTAAGACTGTGTCTACAGAACTTTTAATAACTATTAATTATTTTGAACCAGTTATTTGGCAATATGTATTTTTTAAAACCCTAGTTCTTTGCCACATTTAGTTATTTTAAACTGTATAGAGACAGAGCAGGTGGGTTAAGTGGAAACGTATCTTAGTTCAAGGATTGAATACCAAACTATCACTTTGTATACCAGCATTTCTTTTGCAATATCCAAGAATAAATTGGAAACCTGGGAACAACATATGCAGAACATGTCTTTCCAGAGAGTATGGTAATTCATGATAATTTCATCTTACAGAAAACAGAAGATGAAATAGTGGGATAGGCTTTGCTCTGACCATCAAGGAATAATGGGATGGAGAAACAATAGTGGCAAGAAGCTTTGGAAAAAATTAGCCAAGTCACTGAGGATTCACTCATAGATAAAGAAATGAAAGCCTCTGCAGGCATGGACTCTAGACCAGTGTTCTTCAAAGGGGTTGAGTTTTTCCCAGAGAGAATGTGGGATGACACATCAGAGTGTGGAAGAAAATGCTGAAGTATTATTTTAAAAATTTTTATTAGTTATGGTGGATTGAACTGTGTCCTTCCAAAACATATGCTCAAGTCCTAACTATTGGTAGCTGTGAATGTTACCTTGTTTGGAAACAGGGTTTTGCATGTGTAACCAAGTTCAGATGAGGCCATACTGAATTTGAGTAGATGCCAAATTCCGTGACTGTCCTCATAAGAAAAGGAGGGGACACACAGAGATACGTGCAGGGAAAAGGGCCATGTGAAGACAGAAGCAGAGACTGGAGCCATGCAGCTGGAAGGAATCCCAAAGACTGCCAAGGAATCATAAGAAGCTGAAAAGCAAAGGGCAGCTTCTTCCTTTGAGCTTTCAGAGGAAATGTGGCCCTGCTGATACTTTACAATATTTCTGTCAAAAATTCAGTGTTTGTTATTATAAGTAATAATACATTATAAAAATATAAATATTCAACAATGGGAAATTATTAAATAGTGGTATATATTCATATAATGCCATTGAAAACTACATTTTCAAAAATTATGATATAGGATAGACACTTGCTTATATTGAATAAAAGAAGGAATATATGGAGCAATTCCTAAGCATGATTTTGTTAGACATTTACATCTATAAGTATGCAGAGAGAAAAAAATAGAAGAAAACACTCTATAATAGCTGAAAGAATCTATTGTCATTATGGTTAGATTCAATAAGACTCTAATCACATCTTAAATAATATAATGCAACATTAGTGAGTAAATATCAGCCAGGTGGCGGGCACGTGGGTCAGAGCTAGAAGAATATGAGTAACATTGTAGAAGAAAAAAATGTTACCTAAAGCTGCACCAGCACATTCTGTTACTTCACTGTGCCGCGTAATGCACAACAGTTTCTTCCATAATTCCTTCTGATGCAGATGACAACATATATAACTATGGAGAGGTTTTATTTTATGTGACATCCAATGTAGAGCAGTTTAATGATGACCGTTAGAAATAGCACTTGGTGGTTCCTACGCTTTAATTCTTTGATCAGCATGTCTTCTGGGCTTATAAGCTACAAAGCTCATCACACTCTCTCTAAACCAAATCCCTTGGCAAATCTGGGTATAGCAGGCCTTCATAGGGATCCAAAAATTTTAAATAATGTTTCAAAATATTTTAGTACAAGTGGCTGAGCTAGATCCAACAATCAGCCTATATTTATTTTTCAATGCATCCTTTGATTTCTATTTTTGTATGTCTTACAAAATATATAATATATGAGTTTCTATATATGTATATATACACATAGATCTGTCTATGCATGTGTGTATATATATGTGTATAGGTATATATAGCATATCTGTATACATATATCTGAGTGTGTGTGTGTGTGTGTGTGTACTTAGAAACTAATTCTGAGCTTTCTATTATTACTGTAGTACATGCACATAATTAAAAGATAAATATCGGTATACTTGAGGAATACATACATAAAGTCTTTTTATTCATAGGTTCAGATGATCAAAAAACTTTAAAGTCTACTTCCATGAACTTTCAGGATATAAATTTCATAAAGTTAATGAAAACACTAGGTTCTATTTTATTGCAACAGCAATAAAATGAATGACAGCTCCAGAATGATGGGAGACTGTCAAAAATAAAATGTTAACAGTACAATCATAAATGGGCCTGATGGGGAAGAAAAGTGCAGTTATTGTCACACCTGTGAGGTTGCATAGGGAGCTCTCCCAGGAGTTCAGAGTTTAAAGGAATATTTGACAATAAGGGAGGGGGAGATGCTATCCAAAGCAGTACAAAGGGACAGCATCTTACTGAAAAAGAAAGAAAACACTGACATTCAGGAAGTGCAGAGGCTTTTAGAAAATACCAAGGAAAACAAGGATTTCAAACCCAAGATATCTGAAGAGATACATTAAGAATAAGGAAGAGAATAGGGAAGAGGAATTGGAATTAAGATTACGGAAGGCTTACTGTGGGTCAATCACAAATACTATCTTCTCTCTTTTAATATTTGTAAATGCCTGGTGAGACAATGATTAAAAGTATTACTTTATAGGTGAGGAAACTGGGATGCTTGATTCATTAACTTGTCCAAGGTCACTCCAGTACCAACCAGCATATAGAAGAGACTGCACAGAACCAGAACACAGCAACTCTCAACCCTGGTCTCTTTACTACATAAGGCTGCTATTCTAATAAGATTAAAAACTTCCTCCCTTCCTTTATTTCTCTGCAAAGCATTACATGGCCATGATATTTTAGCTGCTTCTTTCAGTAGTGCCAGACTAAGTTCTTAATGAGAGACGGATATTAGCTCATGACACCTTCATTCAGTTAGTAATTCCATATTACTCTGAAATATATCAAGTGAAGAAGGATACACCATAGAATAAGACTCAGTCCCTCTTCTCAGGGAGGTCACATGTAGCAAATTATAGCAATAAATGGGTGCTCTGACAGAGGTACAGAGGGCTGTTAGAGCCGTGGGCAGGTGTGTGAAGTAGACGGTTTGCCTCCTTACCTTGTAGGGAAAACGAAGGAAAGAGGGGTAAAAAACATATTACCCATAAGGATGAAACACAAAGTGTGTAAGAAAAAAAGTAATAGATTAATAAGATGATGTAAATTCACTCACGAAATTATACACTAAGAAACTGTAAAAATATAAATATCAGAAAGCAAAAGAATGTTATACTGGTTTGCAAAAAGCAGAAAAGGCAAAGTCCAAAATTCCAGGCAGATGTTGGCTATTGCTCCTTTGCGTTTCTTTTTTTTTTAGAACTGGTCATTAAACAGATGGTTTATAAGGATTTAGAAAGAAACTAGTAACTTTCAGGATGAACATGGCATAAGTCAGCATTTTCCACTTTTCCTCCTGGAAGGCGTCCAAAAACAAGGAGAATCGAAATATTCTGCAGATGGCAGACCTCATTTTCTGTACAACCAGGGAAAGGAGATAATCTGCAGTCTTCAACATATGTGTAAGGGCTGTAAAAGCAGTCAAGATTGGTTATCAGTCATGTGGGAAAAGGGACAAAAGAAGTGCAAAGAGGGACAAAGGAGCACAGGGGCAGCTCATCTTAACACCTGAAGACGAAAAGCATTTTTCTGAAATGCAAAAGGTATATTCTTGTTTGTAACACCTTGTGCAGGAACTGGGGCAAGCATAGCTTTGGGCAGAAATGCTCCTGGAACTGGAGCATGGTGGAACTACCATGGTGGAATATGAGAGGAGCCATTCTTGCAGGAAGCAATGTGATTCTGTGGCAACTTAGAAGGAGAAAAAGTTTGAGATGAGAAAAACCAATCACATGAAAACTGTCACATTTTATTCTGCCATAGAAACTTCCTCCTATGAATAGTTGCCCAGAAAAGTCCTATAATTTCATGAAAAATAATAACATCAAAACAACAAAGGAGAGAGAGAGATGATCAGGAAAAAATGTAGAAAAAGTAGTAAAATTTACAAACACATGAACAACATGTATCAGAAAAATGATGCCATGGCACATGTCAAAAAGGTGAGCAAATATTTTGTCACAATTTTTAAAATACAATGAAGCTTTCACCTCTATGGAAGCAGCAGTAACTTCCATGAAGGAAGATCATGATGCAGAAACACAGTAACTTACAGAAGAGAACAAAAAGGATCTTGATATGCAGAGATGGAAATGTCTTTGAGGTGTATCCTTAAGTGAAAAAATATGTAGAAAACAGATACAGAATGTTACTATTTAGGTATAAAAGCAGGTGGGGGGAAATAAGTAAGTAGATTCTTAGCATTATAGTGTTCTGTAATTTTATATCTAAAATGAAACTCTGAGAGGATATGCAAGAAACAATAACGGTGGCTACATGATGGGGAAGGGGAGGGGCACAAAGGGGATTAAGGAGCTAGAAAGTCATGATAACTAGAGATCTAGCTCAGTTTCACTATAATGAAAGCTATGTCCAATTAGTTTCATTTCCTTTTTAGTGGCAGAGTTATTGGACTGGCCTATGAGAGTGAACTCAGAAATCAAGCTTATAATATTCCAGAAAGATCATACCATATTTCCTTCTGGCCTAGATGGTGAAATGTGAGCTGGAAATTAATACAGGTGAGTGGATTTTGAACTACTTCCATTACCAAAGCCAAATGAAGAAAGTCGGATATATGCAAACTTTGAAGGAAGAGTACATCTTTGGCCTTTTCTACTCAATATTTTTTAAAATAAAAATTTGCCTATTGAATCTGCAAAAGATAAAATGGTAGGAATCACTAATATGCTACAAAAAATTTAAGAAATAATCCATTGGCTCTAGTGAAGATCTAAAAACAGCAGATAACTGAATGAGTAGAATAAACACAAAAACCTGTACTGAAGTTGAAAAAGAACAGCTGCATACTAGGAAAAGGGAGAGATGTGATTTAAAAGTCAATCATGCAAAAATACATGTCTTGTGTTTAACTGACTAGACACTCAAGTAAAATGGATTCAAAACTTAAACATATATTATTATGGTCCAAAACAGAAATAGTTACTAATGCTCTGATCCCAGCATTTATCAGAACACATATGCTGTTGTCCTGTAATTAATTCTGAGGAAATGTTTTAAAAGGGGACATTGATAACCAGGGTATTTCACAGGGGATAATTTAGAATTTCAAACTATTTCAGAATCACTTTGATAGGAGGGAAGAGTTGCGAATGTTAGCCTAAAGACAGGTAGGCTGAAAGGATATTTGGTAAAACTCTCCAAATATTTGAACAATTGCCATTTAGAGGTTGGAGCCCACCTCAAACTTCGTTCGCATTCAGAAACACAACTAAGATCAATAAGTAGAATTTGTAGAAAGTAAGATACAGAATCAACAGCAAGGATCATTTTTTAATAATTAGAGATGGTGAAAACATAAGACATTAATAGCCAAGGACCATATGAAGAGTGACTTACCCTTACCAAAAATTAAATAAATACAAACCAAACAAGATGTTACTGTAAAAAATTATTTTTGGGTCTATCAGACTGACAAAAATCATAGAGATGGATAACATGGAGTTTAGGAAAAGATGTAGAGAAATGAATTAGCTTATCTATTGCTGGTGGAAGGGGAAATTGGTGCAACTATTGAGAAAAGTAGCAGCTACCGGGGCAAACCATGTACATACTCTTTGATTCAGCATTTGCATTTCTAGGCATCTCATTTGAAAACACTCATGTCACTGTTCACGTTATGTGTTCCAAGATATTTGCTGCAGAATTTTTTGCGATTCCAAAAATAATTGAAAGCAACCTAAATCAGTCAATCAGAGATTTTTTAAAAAGACATTTTAGTATATCCATGCTCTGGACTATTATGTGTGCATTAAAAAGAACAAAAAAGATCTATCTGTGCAGATTCAGGACTTATTACTAAGTAAAAATTAGGTTTCAGACTGCTAGTGTAAGTTGTACAAACAACAAACCCCACCACAATGTTATTTGCTGGCACATCACAGAAAAATTGCCTCAGAGTATACAACTCAAACTGCCACATCAGAGGTGTGGGGTGAGGGGTGGGAGTGGAGAAGGACTCTATACACTTTTATAGTTTTGAATTTCTACGTGAGTATGTTAGGTTTCATAATTAAAGACAAAGACTTTTACAATGAAAGGATTGATCTGTGAGGTGGTGAGCTCTTTGTCACAGGAGTATTCAAGCCCAGGCCGTTTTCTGCTTAATATTTTTTTAAAAAAATATTTGATTATTACATCTGCAAAAGACAAAATAGAAGGAAGAGTGGGAGGTAGGGAGGAAAGAAAACTGAATAAGATGACCTCTGAGTATCCTGGATACCCTGAAGGTCTTGGAGCCACTTCACTACTCTTCCATCCCCTAACTCACACAGCAGAGTTCCAACAAGGTGAAAGAAAAAAGGATATTGAAAAAAATGAGAGATAAATCACGGCAAATGCTGCAGAGACCTCATGAAATCCATTACCACAGAGTCCTTCCTGACACCATGTACTGCCGCTGGAATGTTTTGTTCCCCTGTATACAGATGGATTTTGTTGTACTAAATTTGGGGGTATGCAGCCAGACTGATGTCAGTCAGTCCAGGAAGCTGATAAAGGGTTTAAACACTAGAGTACTCAAGCCTTGGCAAATGCTCCTGTGAGCTGCTGGATTTCCTTCCTTCCTCCGCGGTCAGGTGGACAACACTGCCTTTGAATTATCTGAAACTCCTATTCCTTACCACACTCAGTGCTCAGGCAGGCCTCTGGAAAGCTTGCTATTCATTTGTAGGTGCTGAAGTCTCAGGGGTCTGCCGGCTTCCTCCTGTTCCCAGCCCTCAATGCCCAGGAAACAGAGGTGAAAGCACATCTGTACTTTCCTGCTTACCATTTTCTGGAGACAAACAGCACTCGCCTTCCTTGGCAAAGAGAAGAGTCTGCAGGAGGCATCGCACCTGGTACCAATGAGTCAGAGGCTCAGTTGGGGCTGTTGACAGCCAAACTGTTTTCTGTACGGCAAGAAGAGAGATAAAAGAGAATCACTTGCCAGGCCCACATTAATGGGATGGACTGGAGACTGAGGTTATAGGTGGTTTTTCGTTCTTTTGACTAATAGAACCCTTTGATGAGAAGGATAGCTCAATTAATGTGTTGAGTCCTTAATTAAGAGTCTATGTATACTATTTTATTAAATCTATACAACTGTCCTGTGAAGTATGCCCAGAAAGGTTAAACAATTTGCCCGACATCACACAGGACAACTGGAGAGCCATGCTTCAAACTCATAGACGTGGCCACCATGGCAATGTGTATTTCTGAATCAAAGCTCATTAGAGGCCCAATGGTAACAGGGTTAAATCAGAAACTGATTTGCTTGAACAGCATAGCAAAGGGAGATGTCTGGAGTCTGGCCTCTTACTGACTCATGTCAACTCGTTCAGGGGTCTCGAAGGGGCTTTTGGAAGCAAGAAAAACTACTAGAGCAGATGTCCTCTCCCATGCTTCTGGTTCAGACATCCTGTGTGTATCTGCTGGAGTGTTAAATTGAGTTTCCTCATTTCATATGAAAGAGTGAGAACATCTTGCTGTGCTTCTACACCAAGGTCACCTGTCCAGGGGCCGGGTAGTGGTTGCTGGCTGCAGGGGAGCAAGACGCACATTAAACATGGGGAAAATTCCTAGAGGGTTAATTCTGACTTGAAGATTTGGGGGGAAATTTTTATGTAATTTAGCTGCCTAAGCAATATAAATCACTTTTATGTCAAAATACAATCAGATGCAATATAGGATAGAATGCAAATATTCCTTCTCCTTTTTCAAGACAGGGTTTCTCTCTGTTACCCAGAGCTCAAGTTATCCTCCCACCTCAGCCTCCCAAGTAGCTAGACTGCAGGCATCCACCACCACGCCCAGCTAATTTTGAGAAACCTTTTTGTGAGATGGGCTCTCGCTATGTTGCCCAAGCTGGCCCACAAAATTTATCTCTCTCTCTCTCTCTCTCTCTCTCTCTCTCTCTCTCTCTCTCTCTATATATATATATATATATATATATATATATATATATATATATATATATATATATACACACACACACACACACACACACACATACTTTAAAAAATAAAGCATTTAACTTCAAAGATACTTCCCCCTAGAGGTAGGCCACTTCAAGCTTGTCTTTCTCACCCTTGCAGAACCAAATTCTTGTACATGGGTTGTTACAGAGAGGAACAAATATATGTATTCTTTGAACAAACAGGTTCATATGGAGTAAAGATGATTTGCACCTCATTTTCTTTTTGTCTGATTGTCAGCTCTGACAAGGTTTCCAGGGGTGCCCTTTCTTGAGTCTGCCCCCCAGGTCCCCACACTTTGTTATAGCCCTATGGGCATTTCTAAGTGGGTACAATGATAAGCCTGGGCATTCTCACAAGAAATGGAGGAGAGTACCCAGTAAACACCTTCCTCTACCTGGGCATGTGACCCAGACCAGATTTCTTTGCTAGTTGGAACACACTAGGAAGCCTGGGAAGAGAGTAGGGTAGTCAGGAAGAGAACAAAGATTGGGGGCCATGGAGTGGTACAGCCCACACAGGAACACCCAACAGTGACAGCCAACGTGTAGGCAGTCTTTCCCCTCTTTTCCCTGCAACTTGCAAACCTGTACAGTAGAAAAGTGCACAGTCCTAATGTTGCAACTAGCATTAGTAATACACACCTGCCTGACCGTCAAAGGATTCCAGAGTGTAAACCAAAATTGGGAAAAGTATGATTCAAGGTATCACCCAGACACAAGAGATTGTATAACCAGGTTTGTCAGAAACAAAGGCAAAGGCTTGGGGTACCACCCCATCGACTCTACAAAAGACCAAGAAGGTTCGAAAAGCACAAACCCTCTCTCTCTCCTCCAAAGCTCAGTCCATTTGGCCTAAGAGGCTTTGCATATTTTAGTTAGAGTTGATATGACACATGGAAAAGCATCTCATTTTCACTTTATCCTAAAATCTAAAAGTAACATTAACATCTGTGTTTATTTCCTTGAAAATTAGAGAAACAAGAATTAGTGTCATTGAAATCAATTATTAAACACTTTAAAATTGTGATTACAAATAGTAGATAGCATGGGTAGAACAGACCGAGAAGAAGTTGGTGAGGGGAATACAGACAGAGATCCAACAAACGCCACATCAAACTCCAAGGTCAGGCCATGGATGAGCCCAGACTGTGCCATCTGAGACGCAAAGGGAATTTCTACTCTGCGAGGAAATAAAAAAGAAGAACAAGAAGAAACACTTGGACTTATTTTTTTGTTGTTGACAGGTGTACTAGATACATTTGTGAGATCAATAGGAATATTTTCTTTCTCTCTTAGGCACTTTTGCCTTGGCAGCCAAATTCTTTCAGTGTGTGACTAATGCTTGGGTGATGCTGCACATTTGAGAAGCTTACTTTTTGACAAAACCCTGTGAGAACCATGCTACTGTGCTGCAATGACCTGGAACAGCATAGGTGAATGTAACATCTGGAACTGGGTTTGACTAGAGAAGAAAAGGATGACTTAGGACAGACACATGGGGTAGCCATCCTTCAAGAAGCCAAAGCATGGGCAAGAACAGTTCCCTGACATGGCTGCCCAAAGGGAAAGGTTGTTCAGCCCTCTAAAAATGGAGAGGAGCACAAAGGAAACATGGAGCTCAGAAGGTCATCCTCATAGTTCATTTCTTTTTGTGGGAAGCAATTTAACTTCCACTAGGCTGTAACAAGAGTCATGCAGAAGTGGCCGTGGTTTATGCCAAACGCAGAATAAGCAGGAACAGAAAGAACATTGGAAACTATACAATGCAGTCTAGATGCTGGACCTATTGTAGCTGTGGAACCTTGGAAGGTCACTTAAATTCCCTGAAACTTGGTATCTGCATTTGTTGAAGAATGACAAAATCTCTCTCCTACTTTCCTCGTAAGGTTCTTCTGCATGTTAAATGGAAAAAGCATGTATATAAGCGTGCCTTCCAAACGTTAGAGTGATTCAGAATTAAAAGGTGACATTATTGGCTCATTGCTGGGGCTGTATCACGCCAAAGAGTTGGATTTTCTGAAGTGCTTTTAGAAGTTTTCAAAGGAGGTTGTATGTTATTTGTATGCACGGTGCCCCCAAAGACTTAACTTCCTAGAGTTTTCCATTGTACTTGGTACATTGAATTTATGAGTCTTGACTGTTATTTCTCTTCAAGTTTCGCATCTCCCTAGATAAACTATGAGCTCCTGAAGAACAGAGGCTTTCATATTACTTCCCACACGTGTGCAAGCACCAGCGCAGTACCTGGCACATAGCAGGATCTCAGCAAACATTTGCTGAATCGATGCACAAACAAATGAATGACATCTATGGAGACCCTCACAGATATGATTTTCAAAATATTCCCCAGGATTCAGGAGGTAGTCCAGAGCAGTGAGTAAAGCTAATCAAAGTCCATTTGGTCTGGATCTTTGGTAGTTATTAGAGTTGTTTGCAAATGCTATTTCTCTTGCTCTGAGCATATGGTAGGATTGCATTTTCCATCCACCTGAGCTCAGGTACTGCCACGTGATTTGCTTTGCCTGAATAAATATGAACAGAAGTGACTTGTGCCATTTCCAGGCAGCTTGCATTGTCCATACGTACTTTGACATATTCATTCTTTCTCCTCAGTGACCAGCATCATTTCAGATTGAAGCTGCTGCACTGGCCCAATTACTGGTGTGGGTAATACACGGTAGAGTTAAAGCTGGTGCACAATGGATAAACAGTGTAGAAAACAAGACACCTGTGTTATCAGAAGCCACTGAGGTTTTCTTTGTTACTGCAGCATGTTCTGGCCCACCCTAACATCCAGGATACCCTTTGTGCATCATGATGTCAAGATGAATGACTTTTTTGTTAGCCAGTTGTACCTTCTGAATTCTCACCCTGGCTTCTTCAGTAGCTCCAGGCAAATAAAATCCTGGCTAAGTCTTAACTTTCTTATCCAGAAAAAAAAAATGACTATTAGTCTCCTAAGGGAGAAAAAGATGAAATATTAGTAAGAAGTCATGCCAAAGGGATTCATACCACCATCTAAAAAAAAATGGAGCTAAGTCAAAGTATGAATCTTCATTTCAGAGTCTTTTCAAATGGAGGGAAGAGGACACAAGTGAACATTTATTGAGTGCCCTCTTTAAAAATCAGCCAGGGCCTCCAAAACACTTAGAATGGTACCTAGTATGTAAAAAGTACTTAGCAAGTTTTAGCTCTTTGCTTGCCCTTGATACAGTCACTGGCTTTAGTGCATTCACATATTTGCTGTCATTTTAGAGGCAAAAGCAGAGTGGCTAAAAGCCCAGACTTTGGAGCATTCTAAAAGGTTCAAATCCTAGTTCTAATATAATTTTTAACTCTGTGACTTCATGCAACCTATCATTCCACTTTGCCTCGTATGTATCATCTATAAAATGGGGATAATATCATTGGAAGGATAAATCATATCTTTATAGCAATATATGAAACTAATATTGACACATCATTCCCATATGTGAGCAATATCTAAAATCTTTCCCCTGTGTGAGTAGCAAAAGTCTGCACTGAGGTTTCATGGGTAGGAAACGCAGAGAGAGGATTTTAAACATTAAGAGCAACACTGATTGGCACAAACCTGTGCAGATGTTTCTCTTCTGCATCCGTAAAGTTTACTGTGTATTTGACTGTTCAAGTCATCAAAATTTTAACATCAAATGTATCCTTGGGGGAAAAAAATCAAAGATGTTACCTTTCTACCAAGATAAACTGAGCTTGAGAAAATCTGCAGTCTAGCTTTTCTTCTGTAATTTTAAGCCATCAGGAGGTGGGATTTAGGAAGCATGAGCTTAATGAGAATAGTATTAACAATAAAAACGTTTATGAGTACCTACTACGTTAAGCACTGAGTGCTTTTAGTGCTTTACTAAGTGCTAAGGGCTTTACTAGGATATATCATTTAATCTTCAAACATCTCTGGAGCAGGCATGAGAGAGAGAGAGAGAGAGAGAGAGAGAGAGAGAGAGAGAGTGTGTGTGTGTTTTCTGACTGTCCAGAATTTATTTAGCAGTGCAAGTTTCTCTTCTCCACATTCTGTCCAAAAAGTTTCATGTGAACTTAGGCTACCCTCAGTAACAGGTGTGGCATATGACCCCAGATTGGCCAATCAGAGAACTACTTTTCCCCTGAAGACAGTGATTGGTCCATAGATGGGCACATAATCCAAAATAGGATAACCTACCTAAACAACCTACACTAAATCTGGAGCTTTTGGTTTAAGTTATTAGGAAAAGGCAGGCTCTCCTGTGGAATTTAGAGTTGTAAGAATCAGAGGTTGGAGTTTCTGCAGCCATCTTGCTACCATGAGGGGAAAGCCTGTCTAGGAAAAGAATTAAACCAGAGGAAGTGAAGATAAGTGATAAGGATAGAAAAGTCACATCCTGGTGACATTTTTGGAGCTCCTGCAACAGGTCCCAGAAGCAAACTCTGTCTCTATGCTTTGTAATATTTGAAAGACAGTCACTTAATTTTAGCTTAAGCCAATTTGGTTTTTCTTCCACTTACAACTCAAAGAATTTCAGATGATGCCCAAGGTTATACAGCTAAATGTGGCCATGGTTGAAATTTAAATCTGATTAACGGCAAAGCTCCTGCTCTAAGCTGTTATATAATGCTTGCTCTTCTATTATGTTTTGGGCCACTGAAATGGATGGGAGGATGTGAAATGTAAGGGTTGAGTTGTGTATGGGGTGGGTCAGGGCAGTGGAGAAATAGAAGTTACTTACTGAAAGGTACTCTAAAAATTCCCTTGGTTTCAATAGTATCATTCACTGACTATTTTTTTAATTGATGGAGGAGATTAGAGCTGGAAGACTTGAAAACATAGTGCTCTAAGGAACTCTTTCTCCTGTTCTGTGATGGCTTAGCACAGAACATGTCAGCATAGTGCATGCCAGTGAATGAGCAAGTGAATGAACCAATATATAAACATGGGAGAAAGCCTGTAAAGAGAGCACACATACTACCATCAGCTGCCTGAAGTATTCATCCACTGCTGCACCCTAGAGACTGGACAGATTGACCCCATAGAAGCATTGCTGGTACCCAAAAGAGGTAGCATGGAAAGTCACCAAGCACCTTGTCTGTCATCTGAGTCCCCAACCCCCCCATAGCTGTTATGTGCTTTGAGGCTGTCTCATGGTCCTCTGCATTAGCCCTGGTGAGAATGTTTGCACATGTGAAGGGCAGCTGATCTATAGGGTGTGGCAGGAAATTCTCTCTAGAAAATCTGCAGACCTGTATGTGACCTAGGGTGGGGAGAGAAAGAAGGGGAAAAGATGTTGAATTGAAATACATTGGGCTAGGCACGGTGGTTCCTGTCTGTAATTCCAACACTTTGGGAGGCCAAGGCGGGAGGCTCACTTGAGCTCAGGAGTTCGAGACCAGCCTGGACAACAAGGTGAAACTTCACCTCTATTAAAATTATAGAAATTAGCCAGGTGTGGTGGCAGGCACCTATAGTCCCAGCTACTTGGAAGGCTGAGGCAGAATTGCTTGAAGCTTGGAGGCAGAGGTTGTGGTGAGCAAACATAGTGCCACTGCACTCTAGCATGCATGACAAAGTGAGACCGTGTCTCTAAATAAGTAAATAAATAAATAAACTTACAAGGAGATTATCAAGAAGGATATCTGCTGGGTCAAATGCCCATCGATGATAGACTGGACAGCGAAAATGTGGCACATATACACCATGGAATATTATGCAGCCATCAAAAACGATGAGTTTGCATCCTTTGTAGGGACATGGATGAACCTGGAAGCCATCATTCTCAGCAAACTGACACAGGAACAGAAAACCAAACACCGCATATTCTCACTCATAGACGGGTGTTGAAC
>PVKV010023405.1:0-33352 GCA_004027835.1 Alouatta palliata | reverse complement strand
TTTTTTTTTTTTTGAGACGGAGTTTCGCTCTTGTTACCCAGGCTGGAGTGCAATGGCGCGATCTCGGCTCACCGCAACCTCCGCCTCCCGGGTTCAAGCAATTCTCCTGCCTCAGCCTCCCGAGTAGCTGGGACTACAGGCACGTGCCACCATGCCCAGCTAATTTTTGTATCTTTAGTAGAGACGGGGTTTCACCATGCTGACCAGGATGGTCTTGATCTCTTGACCTCGTGATCCACCCACCTCGGCCTCCCAAAGTGCTGGGATTACAGGCGTGAGCCACCGCGCCCGGCCGGCTGTCGTTATTTTTAACACCAGGAATGAGTACACGGACCGCCCGAGGCCCCACGCGGACCCCGCCCGCCCGCCCGCCCCGAGCCCCAGGCGGCCCACCTTGGAGCGGTCGGTCCGCTCCTCCCACGGCTTGAAGACACCGCGGCCGCTGCCCTCGCGGCTCTCGTTAAGGCACTGCAGCCGCTCCAGGTCGATGCGCAGGTACAGGCCATAGGCCAGGCCGCGCTGCTCAGGCGGCTCCTCCCGTTCAGCGGCGCAGCGACAGCCGCCCCCGCCGTGGCTGTGACCGTGCGACATGGCGACGCCGCCACCTGCGCGTCCTCTCAGCCCGGCCGCCGTGCTAGTTCGGCCCGGCTCCGCTCAGTTCAGCTCCGGCCGCCAAGCGCGCCGCGTCCGCCGCGTCGTAAAAGGCGCCCCTATGCGGCGCATGCGCCCGGGGAGAAGGCGGGGGCGGGCGGAACTGACGTTGGACGCGCGCCCTCCACGTACCAGAGTTCGTGTTGACTCCAGCGCTGGCGCTGAAGCTGCTGCTGTCCCAGCTTCCCAGGTGTGGAAACTGAAGGAGAGAGAGATTAAACGGGTGTTCTGAGTAAACTCACAGGCTGAGATTCGAATTGTCCTCCCCCTCGAGGCTGGAGCCTGTGCTCTCTTCCTTGACTGCCACGTTTCTTTGCGAGCTGATAGAGGAAAGCGTGCGGAATGATAAGGCCCTGGAGACTGGAGAACTCGAGCTTATCGCTGTCCCACACACGCACGCTTAGGTGTCGAGAGCTCCCAGGCCCACTTGCATAACCACTTTCTTGATAGCTGAGTTAGAGCTTGAGAGCACTGGGCTTTGTGCACGGCCAAGCCTAGAGACTAGTCCTTGGTCTGCTACTGGCCGTTGTTACAACTTCAGTCATTTCCCCTATTCTGAGACTCCGTTTCCTCGTCTGTAAGGTGACAGAATAGTATATGTTTCATAGGATCACAGTGAGTATTAAATAATGCAATTAAAGAACTCAGCAGGCCGGGCGCGGTGGCTCACGCCTGTAATTCCAGCACTTTGGGAGGCCGAGGCGGGTGGATCACTAGGTCAGGAGATCGAGACCATCCTAGCCAACATGGTGAAACCCCGCCTCTACTAAAAATACAAAAATTAGCTGCGCGTGGTGGCGCGCGCCTGTAGTCCCAGCTGCTCGGGAGGCTGAGGCGGGAGAATCGCTTGCACCCGGGAGGTGGAGGTTGCAATGAGCCACTGCACACTCCAGCCTGGCGACAGACCGGGACTCCGTCTCAAAAAAAAAAAAAAAAAAAAACTCAGCAAATGTCTGACACATGATAGGCATTCAGTAGCCAGATGGCTATTATGTCAAATCCAAGCATAGCCACTTACTAGCTGCATGGTCTTAGGCAAGTGACTTGATCTCTCTGAGACTCAGTTCACCCCCTGTAAAGTGAAAGGATTGGACTACATGATTTGTACGTTTCCTCCCCCATGTGATATTTCAAAGTACTTTTTTCAAACAGCTGGTTGTGACCTATTAATAGGTTTTAAAATCTGTTTAGAGGATTGTGACCAACATTTAAAAACACACATACACACACACACACAAAAAAAACACACAATAGTATGTATCACATATTTCAAGTCTCAATTGATGAAACTTTTGTTTCAGTTTTGAGTTTGTAGTCAGGCACAATATGATGTGTTTTTCATAGTGTGGGTTGAGATCAAAATAATTAAAAGTCACTGTTTAGAAGTGAAATAATTTTGTTTTCAGGATAGACTGTTTTCCTACTCCCTGGTGGGGAAAAGGATACAGAAAGAGAGTTATGGGATACCTTGGCTACCCACTTCCCTTCACATCTGGCTCTGAAGTGCTCAGTGGGGCTGGTGAAATACAGACCAATATATCCATTTTTTTCAAGTTCCATTCAAAAATATTTTTTGAGCCAGGTGTGGTGCCTCTTGCCTGTAATTTCAGTGCTTTTGGGAGGCCAAGGTGGGAAGATGACTTCAGCCCAGGAGTTTCAGACCAGCTTGGGCAACATAGGGAGACCTCATCTTTACAAAAATAATAACATTAACCTGGTGTGGTGGCTCATGCCTGTAGTCCCAGCTGTTTGGGAGGCTGAAGTGGGAGGATCTCCTGAGCCTGGGAGGGTGAGGCTGCAGTGAGGTGTAATCGTGCCACTACACTCCAGTCTGGGTGACAGAACAAGACTCTATCTCAAAAAAAAAATATTTTGATGTCCTGCGTTTGTTACTTGTGCAATAAGCAAGCTTAGTTCTGATTCAGAATAGCTCAGTGTCATGAATTATTTCTGCTTTTAGGTCACAGTTTTAGGTAAGGGATCTGGAATATGGCAAACGTAATAAACATTTACTTGACTGATAAACTCAGTAGCGTTTCTCTGGAAAGACTGTCCTATTTTGGCTTTTTTCCTATTTCATTAATGATTTATTTGAGCACTCTGTGCTAAGTACATTATATAGTTCATCTCAATTATTTGTCACATGAACTTTAAGAGCTAGGCACGGCCAGGTGTGGTGGCTCGCACCTGTGACCCCAACACTTTGGGAGGCTGAGGTGGGTGGATCATTTGAAGTCAGGAGTTCGAGACCAGGCTGGCCAACATGGTGAAACTCCATCTCTACTAAAAATACAAAAATTAGCCAGGCATGGTAGCACATGCCTGTAATCCCAGCTACTTGGCAGGAGAATCGCTTGAACCCAGGAGGTGGAGATTGCAGTGAGTTGAGATGGCGCCACTATACTCTAGCCTGGGCAACAGAGTGAGACTCTGTCTCAAAAAAATAAATAAATAAATAAATAAAAATTTTAAAAAAGAGTTAAGTACTATTACCTACTCTTCCAATTTGAAGATGAGGAAAACTGAGGCTGAAAGAGGTAAATTAACTTGCCTGAGACCAAGTAAAGTTAGGAAGTAACCAGGCTTTGAACACATCCTGGAGTGTTCCTGAAACCATCCATAGTGTCCTGATTAGGGTGGGGAGGCTAAGGCAGGGAGGTCCACACAAAGTAAATATGTTGTATCAGTTAGCTTATGCTCTGTAACAGATTACCCTAAAATATGATAACTTTATTCAAACAACAACTGCTCAGTGTTTGTTGCTCATTCAAACAACAAACACTGATTAATTCTCATGATCCTGTGGATTAGCATAAGCACCTTTTAACCCTTACTTCTGTAATCTTTCTATAATGACCCATCAGCCAAAACAAGTTTCGCAGCCAAATCCAAATTCTAGAGTGGAGAGCTAGACTGTAGACTTCACCTCTTGATTGGAAGAACTACAAAATACTGTGGCTCTTCCCCTCCCAATAGGTCTGTTTTAGTTGTCTTTTGTTGTGTAACAAATTATTCCCGAACTTCTGGCTTAAAACAACAGTTAACATTTATCATCTCATAGTTTCTGTGAGTTAGGAATTTGAGAGCGTCCTAGCTGGATGGTTCTGGCTTGGGGTCCCTCATGAGCCTGAAATCATGTGAAGGCTTGGCCAGGGCTGGAGGAGCCCCAGCTGGCAAGTTTGTACAGGCTGTTGGCAGGAGGCCCCAGTTCTTTGCCATGTGGACCTCTCCATAGTACTGTTTGAGTGTCGTCATGACACAGCAGCTGGCTGTCACCAGAGCAAGTGATCTAAGAGCAAGGTAGAAACCACCGATGTCTTTTATGACCTAGCCCCAGAAGTCCCATATTGGCAGTTCTGCAGCATCCCATGGTTTCACAGGTCATTCATATTCAGTGTGTGTGGGAACTTCATAAGGGCGCAGATACCAGGAGGTAGAAATCATTAGAGGCCACCTTAGTGGCTGGCTACTGTGCTGCCATACATGTTAAGTGGCACTGAAAATGGCTTTATTTTACTGTATTTAATTAGTAGTTTGGGTGGATAGAATTCTTTCATAATTGTGAAGACATTCCTCTGTTTTGTTTTGTTTTGTTTTTTCTAGCATTGATAAATACAGTGCTTTTCTGACTCCTGACTCTTTGTATGGGTTTCCTCCCCACCCCACCCCAATTTCTGGAACCTTTTAAGATCTTCTCTTGGTATTTTACAATGTGATAATTTTTGTTGTCCGTTGGTGTGGCTCTTTTGTCATTCATTGTGTGGATACCTGAGGGACCCTTTCAATTTAGAACCCCTAGAACAGAGTGTGAGCATGCAGGTTGGGACCTCTGCATGTATGGACACAAGGCCCTGCCAGGCAAACAGATTTAGGGATATGAAGAGAAGGGGGCAGGGCTGGGGTCCTGCTCTCTGCCTCCCACCACCTTCTAGTACAGAGTTCTCAGAGACCCAGAAATGTGAATGTGGCCTTCCAGGTAATTGTGAAGGTTTGTTCATCGGCGTAGCAGAATAGATTGTCTTTTATTTAATAGTTCATTAGTGTCATTTGTAACTTTTTAAGTATGCCTTCAGCTGTACTCTTGCCCCAGTCCTGCAAATACTGGGTTTGGCCTGTCAGGCAAATTGCTCTAGGTCTCAGATTTTTTTCTTTTTATGTATTTATGTCTTTTTCTAGGCCTCAGATTTGTCTTGTATAAAGTGGGGATAATAAGAGTACCTGTGTTGTGGAGTGTTACGATAATAATGTGAAATAACACATGAAAAGTGTTTGGTGTAACAGCTGGTCCACAGGGAAAAGTTATTATTGCAGCCACCCCCCTCCTCTGCCCCCGACTCAGTTTTGCTTTCTGTGGTTTCAGTTACATGCAGTCAACCACTGTTCAAAAATATTAAATGGAAAATTCTAGAAATGCACCACCTGTAAGTTTTAAATTGCACACCATTCTGAGTAGCATGATGAAGTCTTGTACTGTCCCGCTCTGTCCACCTGAATCGTCCCTTTGTCTAACGTCTTCATGCCGTATACGCTCCCTGTTGGTTAGTCACTTACTAAGTGCCCTGTCAGTTATCAGATCGACTGCCATGGTATTGCAGTGCTTGTTTTCAAGTCACCCTTATTTGACTTAATAATGGCCCCAAAGTGTAAGAGTAGTGATGCTAGCAATTTGGATATACCAAAGAGAAGCCATAAAGTTCTTCCTTTCAATGAAAAAGGTAAAAGTTCTCAACTTAATAAGGAAAGAAAAAAAGTATACTGAGGTTGCTGAGATCTGTGGTAAGAATGAATCTTCTATCTGTGAAATTATGAAGAAGGAAAAAGAAATACCTGCTAGTTTTGCTGCCACACATGGAACTACAAAAGTTACGACCACAGTGCATGATAACTTTATTACATCGTAGTGCTATATTTGTTCTATTTTATTATTAGTTGTTAATCTCTCTCTCTCTTTTTTTTTTGAGACAGAGTCTGACTCTGTTGTCCAGGCTGGAGTGCAGTGGCATGATCTCGGCTCACTACAACCTCCGCCTCCCGGGTTCAATCGATCCTCCTGCCTCAGCCCCCCTACTTGCTGGGATTACAGGCACGCATCTCCATGCCTGGCTAATTTTTGTATTTTTAGTAGAGATAGAGTTTCACCATGTTGGCTAGGCTGGTCTCAAACTCCTGACCTCAGGTGATCCACCCACCTTGGCCTCCCAAAACGTTGGGATTACAGGCATGAGCCACTGCACCTAGCCCTAGTTGTTAATCTCTGATTGTGCCTAATTTATAAATTAAACACAATCATAGGAATGTATGTATAGGAAAAAACATAGTAATCTGCATATATGGTTCAGTACTATTCAGTCATCCCCTGGGGGTCTTGGAACATATCCCCCGAAGATAGTGGGGGGAATGCAGATAATCCCCGGTTTATGATGGTTTGACTTATGACTTTGTGACTTTACAATGGTGCAGAAGTGATAAGAATTCAGCATGCTCCTTGACAAGTGGAGGAGCAGCTCTTCTGTGCCTTCACAGCTGCCAACACTTGCCAGCAGCAAGACTGTCAGCTTAACGCCCCCGTCTGGTTGGGTCTGGAAGGAGCCGGCCAGGATTGACGGGCTGGCTTAGCTGTGATTTGGAAGTAATGCCTTGTGCCTCTGCTTACTGTCTCCTCTCTTGCACTCCTATGTTACAGGAATCTCTGAGGACAAATGGGAATTCTCACTGATTTCTAGGACTACCCTGGGACAGGTAAGAAAAGCGTCCAAGTTTTTTCTTTTTCCCATTGCTCCATTTAGAAACTTTTTTTTTTTTTTTTTTTTTGTTTGGTGATAGGTAGAGCCTCACTCTGCCATCCAGGCTGGAGTGCAGTGGCACAATCTTGCCTCACTGCAGCCTCTGCCTCCTGGGCTCAACCAGTCCTCCCACTTCAGCCTCCTGAGTAGCTGGGACTACGGGTACATGCCACCATGCCCAGCTAATTTTTGTATTTTTTGTAGATACGGGGTTTCATCACGTTGCCCAGGCTGGTCACTCAAGTGATCTGCTGGACTCAGCCTCCCAAAGTGCTGGGACTACGGGCCTGAGCAACCACCCCTGGTTGTAAACATTTCCTTAGCTCAAAAGGATTGCTGAATTTGTATCCATTTTCTTCTACCTCAATTGGGCTAGGTGAAATGATACTAAGTGTTAACTGTTTTCTGTTACTTTTGAATGCTTCTTTGTAGCAAACTGAGGGCATAGTAATAATGTAGCAGCTAACAACCGTCCGGGTCCTGAGGGCTTATGTTATTTTTTAATCTTCATAATTGTAGGTATTTTATTATCTTCATTTTATAAATGAGAACACTGGGGCACAGAGAGGCTGAGTTACTTGCTCAAGTTCATACAGGTGGTTAGTAGAAGAACTAGGATTTGAACCCAGCAGTCAGCCTCCAGAGTCCATGTTATTTTTATTTATTTACTTTTTGAGACAAGGTCTTGCTCTGTCACCCAGACTGGAGTGCATTGTCGTGATCTTGGCTTACTGCAACCTTTTCACCCCCTGGGCTCAAGTGATCCTCCTACCTCAGCCTCTCAACTAGCTGGGATTACAGGCATGCACCACCATGCCTGACTAATTTTTGTATATTTTGTAGAGACAGAGTTTTGCCATGTTGCCGAGGCTGGTCTCAAACTCCTGGGATCAAGGGATCTGCCCGTGTTAGCCTCCCAAAATGCTGGGATTATAAGTGCAAGCTGCCAAGTCCATGTTATTAACCACACTGAACTTCCTCCAAATATTATTTGACATTTATGACTTATGATGTGCCAGGCTGAGACCCCAGAGCTTCAGTTCTTCACCACCATGCTGCACTTAACAGCTGTGTTTCCTTGGACAAGTCATTTTCCTCAGAGCTTAGGTTATAACAACAACTGTTTACTAAATGCCCACGCTGTGATTGGCGCCTTGCTAATTCATCATCATCATCATCCTGGCTAATGTGTCCTGAGTGCTTTCTGTGTGCCAGGCACTGTTCTAAGCACTGTACATGTTTTTTTCTTTTTTAAGATGGGATTTCACCATGTTGGTAAGGCTGGTCTTGAACTCCCGACCTCAGGTGATCCGCCCGCCTTGGCCTCCAAAGTGCTTGGATTACAGGTGTGAGCCACCACGCTGAGCCAGCACTGTACATGTTTTAACACTGCAAGGTTGATTTATTTTCCTTATTTTTTGAGGAAGAAACAGAAACAGATTAAGTGACTTGCTTAAGGCCACACGGCTAGAAAGTTCGGGGTTTGAAGCCAAGTCTGATTCCACAGTCTGTGCCAGCAGCTGCCCTGCTCCAAGCCTTGTGGATTATCTAGAGCCCAGGCTGTCATGATTACCTTTGGAGTCTTTTTTTTTTTTTTTTCTGTCAGCATACATTTTTTTCTGGATTTTAATGCTTTTCCCAGTAGGTTTTGGGGAAACAGGTGGTGTTTGGTCACATCAATAAGTTCTTTAGTGGTGATTTCTGAGGCTTTGATGCACCCAACCTTTGGAGTCTTTAATACTATTAGCAAATATTCCCAATTCTCTGCATCCAGGCGCATGGATGGATTGTGCTTCCTCGCCCCCATGAATTTAGATGCAGCCAATGAAATGATGGAAATGACAGATGTCACTTCTAGATATAACTTACAGTTATATCAATATTGTAATTGATATATTTTTATTATTATAATTAATGTTAATAATATATTGATATTCTCCACTTGTCTTGAAAATTTTACAAGCATGGGGATGGCATCTCCCTTAGCCTGGGTCCCTGAATGAGGATGACATAAAGCAGATCCATATCAGACCCACAATGGACAGGCGGTGAGACCTCTGTTGTTTCAAGCCACTGAGATTTGGTGGTGGTTGCTGCAACAGAACCATGTCCAAGGTTTCTCAACCTTGTCCCTGTTTACATGTTCAGCCAGATAATTCCTTGTTGGGGGAGGGGCACTGTCTTGTGCATTGTAGCATGGATATCAGCATCCCTGGCCTCTGCCCACTAGATCCCCATAGCTCCCTAACAACAGTGACAACCAGAGTGTCTCCAGACATTGCCAAGTGTCTTACTGGGGACAAAGTCACCTCTAGTTGAGAACAACTATCAAACCTATTCTTTTTTTTTTTTTCTTTTTTTTCTTTTTTTTGAGACAGGGTCTCACTTTGTCATCCAGGCTAGAGTGCAGTGGGCAATCTCAGCTCACTGCAACCTTTGCTTCCCAGGTTCAAGCGATTTTCCTACCTCAGCCGCCCAAGTAGCTGGGACTGCAGGCTCATGCCACCATGCCTGGCTAATTTTTGTATATTTTGGTAGAGATGCAGTTTTACCATGTTGGCAGCTGGTCTCAAACTCCTGACCTTAAGTGATCCACCTGCCTCGGCCTCTAAAGTTCTGGAATTACAAGCATGAGCCACTGTACTCACCAGCCTTTTTCTTTAAATCCAGAAGAGGTGGCAACACTGGGCTCTGTCTTCTACCTAGAAGCAATAAGGTGGACCTGTGTGAATAGCTCTCCTCTCTTTCTGTTCCCGTCACTGCCTGCTGTCACATACCAAACCCCTGGTATTTGAGTTTATGACCCTAAGAAGAAATTAGATAGTTTTCCTTTTTAGTGGTTGTTGGGAGCTATAGTCTAAGGGACCTGAAAAAATAAGAATGGGGCCCCTAAACAGAAAAACCAAACTAACTCTGTCTGGGGAAGCAGGGACTAAGATTTCAGTTATCAGATGGCTGGGTACGGTGGCTCACTCCTGTAATCCCAACACTTTGGGAGGCCAAAGCAGGTTGATCATGAGGTCAGGAGTTGGAGACCAGTCTGATCAACATGGTGAGACCCCGTCTCTACTAAAAATACAAAAATTAGCTGGGTGTGGTGGCATGCACCTGTAATTCCAGCTACTCAGAAGGCTGAAGTAGGAGAATCGCTTGAACCTGGGAGGCTGAGGTTGCGGTGAGCCGAGATTGTGCCACTGCACTCTAGCCTGGGTGACAGAGCAAGACTGTCTCAAGAAGAAAAAAAGAAAAAAACTGAGTTATCAGGAAGGACTCACTGACCTCAAATAGTTCTTAGCTTGTGACCCCAAAGCTTGTATTCCCATCAGTAAAAACAAAATGTTTTCCTTTCATTCCACATTTAGAGGGAAAGAAGGAAGAACACTAAAATGTGGCTCCCCTTCTGTCATTGAATCCTGATAAGAATGCCTGTGGAGTGTCGTAATTCCCATTTACCAATGAGGAAACTGAGGCTCAGAGAGGTGTGGAAATGGTGGAGGCAGGATTTGAACCTGGGTCTCATTCCAAAGGTCACACATGCTTTTTCCACTACACTAGGCATTCCCAAACCAGGCTGCTCATCGAATTCATTGAGGGAGACCTACAAAAGAGTACCTGTTTCCAGATCCTACCTTTGACCTATTCAACCATATTTCTTTAATAGGACCCCAAAACCTATACTTTAAGAATTATTTGTGCAGTTATTTGATAACTATCTCCCTACTAGATGAAAACTTCATGAGGGCAAGGGCCATCTCTCTCTCTCTCTCTCTCTCTCTTTTTTTCTTCTCTTTTTTGAGACAGAGTCTTGCTCTTTCACCCACCTGCTCTTTCACAGTGATACAATCTTGGCTCACTGCAGCCTCAACCTCCCGAGCTCCAGCAGTCTTCCCACTTCAGCCTCCTGAGTAGCTAGAACTACAGGTGCATGCCACCATGCCCAACTAATATTTTGTTTATTTTATTTTATTTTTAGATGAAGTTTCGCTCTTGTTGCCCAGGCTGGAGTGCAGTGGTGTGATCTCAGCTCACCACAACCTTTGCCTCTCAGGTTCAAGCTATTCTCCTGCCTCAGCCTCCTAAGTAGCTGGGGTTACAGGCATGCACCACCACACCTGGCTAATTTTGTATTTTTAGTAGAGACGGGTTTCTTCATGTTGGTCAGGTTGGTTTCAAACTCCTGACCACAGGTGATCCACCTGCCTCGGCCTCCCAAAGTGTTGGAATTACAGGCGTGAGCCACTGTACCTGGCCTAATATTTTACTTTTTGGAGACGAGGTCTCACTATGTTGTCCTGGCTAGTCTCGACCTCCTGGACTCAAGCAATCTCCCACCTCAGACTCCCAACTTTCTGGGATTATAGCTGTGAGCCACTGTGCCCAGCCTACCATGTCTGTCTTAGTCAGTGACACAGAGCGGGAGGCCATGCGAGTATTTGCTTAGTACTAAATCTACAAGCTTCCCAGCCCTGACCTAGGGACCTGATGTGAAGAGCTATTCCACTGTGGCAGATTCTCTGGAGCAGTTCTCAAACTTCAGTGTATGCGTTTTTTTTGTTGTTTCGTTTTTTTGAGACAGAGTCTCACTCTGTCGCCAGACTGGAGTACAATGGCACAATCTCAGCTCACTGCAACCTCCACCTCCCAGATTCAAGCAATTCTCCTGCCTCAGCCTCCTGAGTAGCTGGGCCTACATGCATGCACCACCACACCCAGCTAATTTTTATATTTTTAGTAGTGATGGGGTTTCCTCATGTTGGCCAGGATGGTCTCAATCACTTGACCTCGCAATCTGCCTGCCTCGGCCTCCCAAAGTGCTGGGATTACAGGTGTGAGCCACTGCGCCCAGCCAGTGTACATTTTAAGAATTGCTTAGTGTCAGCAGGTGCGGTGGCTCACAGCTGTAATCCCAGCACTTTGAGAGGCCGAGGCAAGTGGATCATTTGAGGTCAGGAGTTCAAAACCAGCCTGGCCAACATGGTGAAACCTCATCTCTACTAAAAATACAAAAATTAGCCGGGTGGTAGTGATACATGCCTATAATCCCAGCTACTTGGGAGGCTGAGGCAGGAGAATCGCTTGAGCCAGGGAGGCAGAGGTTGTGATGAGCCAAGATCATGCCACTGCATTCCAGTCTGGGTGACGGAGCAAGGCTCTATCTCAAAAAAAAAAAAAAAAAAAAAAAAAAGAATTGCTTAGTGTCATACCAGGCATAGTGGCTCATGCCTGTAATCCAGCTCATTGGGAGGCCAAGGGAGATGGATCACCTGAGGTCAGGAGTTCAAGACCAGCCTGGCCAACATGGTGAAACCCCGCCTCTACTAAAAATACAAAATTTGGTGATGCATGCCTGTAGTCCCAGGTACAGGTGAGGCATGAGAGGCAGGAGGCTGAGGCAGGACAATCATATGAACCCGGGAGGGGGAGGTTGCAGTGAGCGGAGATCAACTGATCCACTGAACTCTAGCCTGGGTGACAGTGTGAGACTCCACCTTAAAAAAAAAGAATTGTTTAGTGTCTCAGTTCAGGCTGCCATAACAACTTACCACAGACAGAGTGGCTTAGGCAACATTTAATTCTCACAGTTTCAGAGGCTGGAAGTCCAAGATCAAGGTGAGGGCAGATCCTGCGTCTGGTGAGGGCCCTCTTCCTTGTTTGCAGACTGCCTTCTCATTTCCTCACATGGTGGAGAATAGGAAGCAAGAGCAAACTCTCACTTCTCTTAGGGAGAATCCTATTCATGAAGCCTCCACCCACATGACCTAATTACCTCCAGAGGCCCACTTCTTAATACTGTCACACTGGGGCTTAGGATTTCAGCATAAGAATTTTGAGGGGATGCAAACATTTAGTCCATAATACTTGAGTTGCTGCTTCTTAAATGCATATTCTGAGGCCCCAACCCAAGACTCTGTGCTTGAGAAACGGTGATATAAAATTTTGGTGGCTGGAACTTTCCTTAGTCTTCGAAGAGTTGAGACGATAGACATCATAGAGAAGTTCAGGGGGCTGGGCGAGGTGGCTCATGCTGTAATCCTGTATTTTGGGAGACGGAGGCAGACTGAGCTCAGGAGTTTGAGACCAGCCTGGGCAACATGGCAAAACTCCATCTCTACCAATAAAATACAAAAAAAATTAGCTGGGTGTGGTGGTGCACATCTGTAGTCACAGCTGCTTGGGAGGCTGAGGTGGGAGGAATGCTTGAACCTGGGAGGTTGAGGCTGCAATGAGCCAAGATCGTGCCACTGCACACCAGCCTAGGCAACAGAGCAAGACTCCATCTCAAAAATAAAAGAGACAGAGAGAGAGAGAGAGAGAGAGAGAAGAGGAGAGGAGAGAGAGAGAGAGAGAGAGAGAGAGAGCGAGAGAGAGAGAGAGAGACCTCTGAAGACAAACTGATTCACCATTTAGCAAATGATCAGGAAGAGATGAAAATGGATGAGAAACCCTGTGATGGGGGCATCTGTCAAGTTGATAAGCCAGGTAGGATTCTGCTGGGCATCAGTTACATGCAGCAGACAAAAGATATCATTCTTAGAAATGACTGTTGAACTTGAGAATAAAGAATTTTTAGGTTGGGCGCAGTGGCTCACACCTGTAATCCCAGCACTTTGGGAGGCCAAAGCTTGAGGTCGGGAGTTTGAGACCAGGCTTGCCAAAATAGTGAAACTCCATTTCTACTAAAAATACAAAAGTTAGCTGGCCAGGGTGGCACACATCTGTAATCCCAGCTACTTGGGAGGCTGAGGTGGGAGCATCGCTTGAACCCAGGAGGTTGAGGCTGCAGTGAGCCAAGATCGTGCCACTGCACACCAGGTCCTGGGCAACAGTTCAAGACTCCATCTCAAAAGTAATAATAATAATAAATTTTAAAAATAAAAATTTAAAAACTAGAAATTACTGTAGCCTTTGCTCAGGCATCTTTTGTTTTGGAGGTTGGCTTTGCTTCAGAGGCCTAACTGGGTATGTGTGTCAGTATATCAGATGGTAAATGTGACTAAGAGCATGTGTTTTGGTCAGGCCAATACACAGCACCACTGCTCACTGATTCAGTGACCTTAGGCAAGTTCTTCATCTCTCTGTGCTTCAGTTTCCTCATTTTCATTAAAATAGTTTTTAAAAATTTATTTCTACAGACACTATGGTGCCTTGAGTTCTCATTTTTTATTTTTTAATCCCCTGGATTTACCAGGATTAAGTTCTCATTTTTAAAATGGGGCCATGACTGTTCTGCTCACAGGATCATTTTGATAACAGAGGCAGCACACACAGGAAGGAATGGTGGCACCTAGTAGGTGCACGATCAGTAAAGTCAGTTACTCCTCCCCGACTGTAGTGCCAGAGTCTGTTAGATCTAATACAGGTCCTGGCTCGGCAAATGTTTAATTAATTGATAAAGGACAGATGTGTAGGTTTGATGGAAGGTCCAATCCACTTGCTGTATGCAGGGTTGACACCAAACCCGTGGCTCCATTAGCAAGTGCTGAAGCTCTTGCAGCTCAGCCAGAGCCACCACAGTGGGTTCTCATTAAGTCCTTGCTGGCACAGCCTTTTTGCTTTCATTTTCCTTCTGTTCTCATTAGAACGCCCGTGTAAGCTGAGACTACTGGGCCCTCACAGCCCCTGGAAATTGAAAGGTGGCACAAACCTTGCAGTCAGACAGTCAGGGTGTCAGATCTTCCTTTTGCCACTTTAGTAGCTATGCAGCTTTGCCATGTTAATTTCACTCCTTCCCCCCTCCTTTTTTTTCTGTTTTTGGAGACAGGGTCTCATTCTGTCGCCTAGGCTGAAGTACAGTGGTGCAATCATGGCTCATTGCAGCCTCAACCTGCTGGACTCAAGTGATCCTCCCACCTCAGCCTCCCAAGTGGCTGGGACTAAAGGTACGTGCCACCACACCCAGCTAGTTTTTTTGTATCTTTTGTAGAGATAGGGTTTTGCCATTTTGCCAGAGCTGGTCTCGAACTCTTGAACTCCACCTACCCTGGCCTCCCAAAGTGCTGGAATGACAGGCATGAGCCACAGTGCCCCCTGACCCCCTACTGTTTTTTTTTTTTTTTTTTTTTTTGAGACAGGGTCTTGCTCTGTTACCTAGACTGGAGTGCAGAGGCATAATCACAGCTCACTGTAGCCTTGACCTCCCAAGCTCAAGTGATCCTCTCACCTCAGCCTCCCATGTAGCTGGGACTATAGGTGTGCCATCAGACCTGGCTAATTTTTAATTTTTGTAGAGACAGAGTCTCAATATATTGCTCAGGCTGATCTCAAACTCTTGGCTCAAGCAATCCTCCTGCCTCCGTCCTTCACAGTGTTGGGATTACAGGTATAAGCCACCATGCCTAGCCCCATTTTACCTGTTTGAACCAGTTTCTAATTGCAAGATGGGGTTACCAGGGTTCCAAGTATAACAAGGGACAGTGACTGGTTCCCTGCAAATGCTGAGTTCCCTCCCTCTGCTCACAGAATTCTTTCCCCCTGAATTTCCCCTTTCCTTGTCCTACTGTGTTACCAACAGAAATTCGACATCCTTTAAGGCCCAGCCCAAGGGGGCTGTTAAACCGTAAGAATCAGGCATTTTCTAGCTTCTTTTCCCTGACACTGAAAGTAAAGAAGACACAGTATATGGAGTTGTTTTTTGTTTTTTATTTAGACCTGGAATTTTCCTTTTCATATAACTTATCTAATTAAAATATTCATCTTGGTAGTTACCACAAAAAAGTAACATAGAAAATTGTATTTACATTTTGGGACCAAAATACAAATGAAGAGCAGGATGACACCTTGCTCCTTTCCCTCCCACTTCCCAGAAAGAAAAAGCCCCAAAGAAACTGCTCAGTACACCAAGGATCACAAAGGGGTAATTCGTAATTTGGTGATTTGTATGTAGTGTAGCACAGAAAAAAAATTGCACAACTTTTTCCACAAATGAGACCAAAGGTTCAAATTCATCCTGTGTCAGGTTCAAATTCATCCTGTGTCTACTCTGCAGCCATTTCAGTAAGCTGGGCAAGGTCATTTAGAAATTGGGATTTTTGGCCGGGTGCGGTGGCTCACGTCTGTAATCCTAGCAGTTTGGGAGGCCAAGATGGGCGGATCACTTGAGGTCAGGAGTTCAAGACCAGCCTGGCCATCATGGTGAAACCCCATCTTCAAAAAAAAAATAAATTGGGATTTTCCTCTTTCCACTTACTCTTCGCACCAAGTCACATCCCTGATGCAGATACTCTTGGGGGAGGGGAAAAGATCTGGCTCTATGCAAGCAGGGTTCATCAAGAATCTTTATGTGCCAAAATGGATACCGACATTTATATGAACAGATCTGTCTTTTCTTTTCTTTCCTCCCTGCCCAAAGACTCCTAATAAGGGAAATTAAATCATACACAACTGAATCTAAGATATGAAAAACTGGTTTCAATGACAAAGACTTGAACACCCAGTTAAGAGACAAATTCAAGGTGGTAGACACCTAGAAAAAGCTATTCTGTGCAGCAGACATCTGGCACCTGACCCAAATGTTCATTTGGTTTCAGGTACGAGGCTTCCTACTATTAATTTTGGGGGCAGGTTAGGGATAGGGGTGGAATGGTGGTACAGGTGACCAAGAGAAATAATGCTTTACCCAATTCAAAAATAAATAGCAAATTAAAACACAGCAACATTTGCATCCTGTCACAATAGCACTCTGCACAGCAATACACACTGAACAATGTTGAGTTTTTGCTGCACAGACTTCCTGCATTGCTCTGGAATTCAAAGTTGGCCTGAGGTCTCCAGATGTTACAAAAAACATTGGCTCTGTATCCTGGGCTTTGAGAAAACTTGTCAGGCTGTCATGCTTACCATCCCCTCAGTCTGCTTGTCAGGTTCCTAAAGGACGCACATGTCAAATGTGGCATCTACCTCCACCTAGGTCATAACCAAGCGGGTTTCTACTAGATTGGTGTTCCTTGACAGCCAAGAAGGGAGCTGACACTGCCCTCCTAAGTTCTGATCTTGCTCCTGTGTCAGTTGGAACTTGATGGATGCCATGTGGTTTCCCCCATCTTGATGCTGTGGCTCAGACACTACCTAAGCTGGTCCGTCCCTCCAACTCCTGCCTTAAACACTCCAGGTAAAAAACGCTTCAGCAGTAAAGTTCTCTTCCCAAGCCAACAGTTGTGTTCTTCAAATCACATGATCTTACCTTTTAAATAAAAGGCAAACCAATTTCCAACATAGCATTACAACTTTTAAAACCATTCACTTCTCATAGTGATTCACAGAGAACAAGAGATTCAAGTGGTGGCTTTTAAATCTCTAAAGTTGCATTCAGGGCTACAAAAAGCCTTGCCATGTGTGTGTGTTTTTCTTCCATGCTGTTGAGGAAAAGGAAAGGTAGGGGAGTACGGGGAAAACCCTAAAATTTTCAATCAGAAACTGGAAATTGTAAAACTGGGAGGTGGGGAGTTCTGTGTATATCAGTCTCCCAAGATTCTATGTCCTCTAATGAGCCTCAAAGAAAAAAACAAAAAGGTGGGGACTCACAAACAGGATGAGGGAAAGGCTCCAGACCTTTACAGAGCACCTCCCTTAATAAATACCAGTTAGTGAGTAAGAAAGAGACGCGCCTGCACAAGAATGTGCAGAGACCCTGGGGAGGGCCTGAGGTGGAGTCCACCGGACACCCCATTGCCCCAGTGAGGCTCCCTTGGGGTTGGGCGGTCTGGTGCTCATTCCTCACCCTACGTGCGGCAAGTACCATGCAGACTCTGGAGATGCCAGGTCCTCTGTCTGGACTACAGTCCACTCAGGAGAGCTGAGCTGGGGCAGGAGAATGGCTTTCACTAGGCTTTCATCTGCCTTTAATAAAGGACCTGGAAGATAAAAGGCTAAATGTGTGGTAGAGGACAAAAAAACAAACAAAAAAAAAAAAAAAAAAAAAAAAAAAAAAAAAACAAAAAAAAAAAAAAAAACCTGGGGGATAATATAAATACAATCTGGGGGCAATATTTATTAATTAAAATTATGTCTTATAGTTTACAAAGATGCTAATGAACAACAAAAGTAAAAATGACCTTTAAAATCCTCAGTGAGACAGAGGTTTCACATCTTCTTCAGAATTCTGAAGTGTGCTCCAGGCAGGGAGGCAGGGCTGTGACACGCAGCTTCCCAGGGGCACCTGCAGACTGCAGGACTCGGAGACCAAAAGGATCCACAAAGCAAGACTCCAGTCTCCTGTAGAATTTCATTCCCAAACCCTCACTACCCTTGTATTCCTGCCCCCGCCCCCAGATTCCATTTCCAAGAGAAGTCCTCAGTTTATCGTCGGGAGAATCTGTTCTTGAAAGCTTTAATTGTCTTGGCCATCATTGGGGCAATTTCTGTGAAAAGAGAAATGAGGCAGCTGTCTCTGTCTGTGGTGGCTCAGACATATCCCCAGTGGTTTAGAATTAAAGCCAGCTCTGCTACTCTTGGCTGTGCAACACCAGGCAGAGATACAAGTAGTAACTATCTGCTCTGTTCACACTGTAATAAAAGCAACAGCACAGAGAAGACACTTTTGGAGGATGTGCCAGGGGCATAACAACCACTTTCTCTAACCATCTGCACCAAGGCTCAGAAAGCCTGGCCAACTTGCCCATGCTTGTATAGTAAGGGGCAGAATTAGAATTCAATTCTTGTCAGAAGTTTTTAAAAATTTTTTTTAAAGAAAGGGTCTCACTCTGTCACCATGGCTAGAGTGCCGTGGTACAATCACAGCACACTGTAGCCTCTACCTCCTAGGATCCGGAGTAGCTGAGACTACAGGAGTGTGCCACCATGCCTGGCTAATTTATTTTCTGTAGAGTCAGGGTCTCACTATGTTGCCCAGGCTGGTCTTCATCTCCTGGGCTCAATCCTCCTCCTGCCCCAGCCTCCCCAAGTGCTGGGATTACAGGTGTGTGTGAGCCACTGCACCCCAGCCCTTGCCAGACTCTAAAGGGCATACTCAGTCATAACTTTGCCTCACAAATAACCAAATCAGTAAACAGGACATCTACCGCAATCTGTCCCGTGTAGCATTAGGTCTAAGGTGGCTATGCGAGTACTACCTAAGGAGGGCCAGCCTGCCTTCTGATGGTTAATCTTAGCAAAGCTGCAGCTCGAGCCAGGACTCCTACCCTCCCATGGACCCTGCAATTAATACAGAATAAGACTTCCCTTAAGTTAGGACATCCCCTTAGGATACTGGGATAGTCTATGGTAATAAAGTTAACAAAATACAAAATAGACCCAACTAAAGAATAAATATTTGGAAGACCTAATTAGATATAAAGAATAAGTATCCGGCAGGGCGTGGTGGCTCATGCCCATAATCCCAGCACTTTGGTAGGCCAAGGTGGGTGGATCACCTGAGGTCAGGGGTTCAAGACCAGCCTGACTAACATGGTGAAACCCCATCTCTACTAAAAATACAAAAATTAGCCAAGCGTCATGGCGCATGCCTGTAATCCCATCTACTTGGGAGGCTGAAGCAGGAGAATCACTTGACCCTAGGATGCAGAGGTTGCAGTGAGCCAAGATTGTGTCATTCCACTCCAGCCTGGGCAACAAAAGAGTGAAACACTGTCTTGAAATAAGTCAATAAATAAATATTTGGAAGGTAGAGTTATAAGGTTATAGAAACTCAGTAAGATGACCTACCATTTAGCTGTTAACATTAGTAATTATGAACACTGTGGTATTGCCAAGAGAAGTTTACATTTGGGTGTAAAAGAAGAGTGCCAACCAGGTGCGGTGGCTAATCTCAGCACTTTGGGAGGCTGAGGTGGGGGAACACCTGAGGTCAGGAGTTTGAGACCAGCCTGGCTGACATGGTGAAACCCCATCTCTACTAAAAATATAAAAAATTAGCTGGACATGGTGGCAGCCACCTGTAATCCCAGGTACTAGGCAGGCTGAGGCAGGAGAACTGTGTGAACCTGGGAAGCAGAGGTTGCAGTGAGCCAGGATCATGCCATTGCACTCCAGCCTGGGCAACAAAAGCCAAACTCTGTCTAAAAATAAAAAAGAGTGCCAAAATGGTCACTCACGATGATTGACTGATTATTTATTTATTTATTTACAGTGTCTCACTCTGTCATCCAGGCTGCAGGGCAGTGGCACTGCAACCTTTGCCTCTCAGGTTTCAAATGATTCTCCTGCCTCAGCCACCCAAGTAGCTGAGATTATAGACGCATGCCACCACGCTGGCTAATTTTTGTATTTCAAATAGAGACAGGGACCATGCCTGGCCAGATTATTATTTTCCATTTTCACTTGTTTTTTTAAAGACAGGTTCTCACTGTCACCTAGGCTAGAGTGCAGTGGTACAATCTTGGGTGACTGCAGCCTCGACCTCCCAGGCTCAAGTGATCCTCCCAACTCAGTCTCCTGAGTAGCTGGGACTACAGGTGTGTGCCATTGTGCCCAATTAATTTCTTATAGGGAGAGGGCCTCATTATGTTGCCCAGATGGTCTTGAACCCCTGGGTTCAAGGGATCCTCCTGCCCCAGCCTGCCAAAGTGCTGGGATACAGGTAAGGTCTCACTGTAATTACTTAGAAAAAATATAGTTGTACTATGGACAAAGTAGGGGGGAAGGAGGGACTGACATGCAGCCCGGCTATGTGCAAGGCATCATGCACATGCAACATGCAGTACCCACACTGGAATACAGTGAACAATGACATTAACTAGTTCTGAAACAGTATTTCAGCAGGAACTCCAAGTTACTTACTCTTCACAGTGGGTTTCCTAGGATCATAGGAAACAGTGCTGCTGACCACTGGTGCCAAGTGGGCACTGCTGGTGCTTGGGCCATCATAGGCCGGCTCCTCGGGGCTGGGGTTAAAGCTGTTGCTGCTCGCGGAAACATGGCTACTTCCCGTGGGGTATGGGGCTGGCTTAATCCTGCAACACAGGACAAGGTTGGTTAGCCATGAGCACAAGAAATCTGCCCTGAGAATGAACAGTCTGAAGCTGGCCTGTGTGAGGACGACTCACCCTGTCTGTGGCTTTGACCAGTAGACCCTAGCACCCTGGATTCTGGTGGTGGCTCAGAGATGTCTGCATTATCCCTTTAGAATAAATGATAATCTCAAGTAACTTTTCACTGTTTTTGTGTAAATCCATATTTTGAAAATGATAATGTGGCTCAGACAAAATAACAATCATTGCAGAAATGTGTTTTTTGTTTAAATGGGGAAAGGGGAAGCATAAGGGAATGTTTCCTATAAACCAGGCTTTGCTCTCCATTTAATCTTGACTTCCCTAGGGCAGGAGGGCAGGAGGGAAGGCACCTTGCACTGCAGTCCAAGAAGCAGAGGCTCAGGGAAGTCAAGTGCTGAGCTGATGAGGTCTGCCTCCAGAGTCCACAATCTGCACTGCCTTGCTTTCACCAAAAGCCAGTTGCTTCCTGCCACTATGGCTACCTCTAAGGGCTGATATAGCACACAAAAGCCAGGTAGAAACAGAGATCTTACTTGATTTTCTCAGGGACAGCAGCTCCTCCAGTTCCAAACTTTTCCTGCCTCCTCCGGACGTCACGAGGTGGCTTGGCCACAGAGTTGACAAAAGCCATCTTTGCTTGTCGGCCTGTGGAATTATGGAGATCAGTATCTGCCTTCTTGAGCAGAGATGCTACTATTAATTAAATAATCCACTGCCCTGAAACCCCACTGTACGGTATCACAGGCTGTGGCAGAAGAAACACCCACCCTGCCACTTGATGTAGTGCCAGCAGTCCTACACCAGCCAGGGCCACCAAGACCCTGCTACTGACCGGAACACTCATCCTGCCGGCTCTTCCCCAGCTCTCCCGTCTGTTACCTTTGGGCTTATTAGCATGTGCAGACTGGATATTCTTTGTTAGTACTCGTAGCCGCTGCTCTCGGGCATCCTGAAGCCGCAGGTACATCTCTCGCCACGACTCATACTCTTCAGGTCTTTCTTCCTTAAAGTCTCGGTGACAATGAACTTTCCATAATTGATCTGTTTCTTCAATTAATACCTGAAACCAGAACCAGGACATCATTTATGTACAAGCACTTTTCCATATCTTTTTTTTTTGAGACAGAGCCTTGCTCTGTCACCTAGGCTGGAGTGCAGTGGCACAATTTCAGTTCACTGCAACCCTTGCCTCCTGGGTTTCAGCGATTCTCATGCCTCAGCCTCCTGAGTAGTCAGGACTACAGACATGTACCACTACACCCAGCTAATTTTTTATACTTTTAGTAGAGATGGTGTTTTGCCATATTGGCCAGGCTGGTCTCGAACTCCTGATCTCAGGTGATCTGCCCATGTTGGCCTTCCAAAGTGCTGGGATTACAGGCATGTCACTGCACCCAGCCCCATATCTTTCTTTAATTACCTAGGAATGACCAGTTTCCTAATGACTTTTTGGTCTTCATAGTAGTATTTTTTTTTTTCTGAGATGGAGTCTGGCTCCCATAGTGCAGGCTGGAGTGCAGTGGGGCAATCTCAGCTCACTGCAACCTCCACCTCCCGGGTTCAAGCGATTTTCCTTCCTCAGCCTCCCCAGTAGCTGGGATTACAGATGTGTGCCACCATGCCCAGCTAACTTTTTTTTTTTAGTAGAGACGGGGTTTCACCATGTTGGCCAGGCTGGTCTTGAACTCCTGACCTCAGGTGATCCACCTGCCTTGGCCTCCCAAAGTGCTAAGATACAGGTGTGAGCCACCACTCTTGGCAGTCTTCATAGTAGTAGTATGTTAAAATACCACAATTCTAGGAAAAAAATAACTCACTATATTTTAAAAATGCTAAGTGTGAGGCACTATGCTAGTTGCTTTTGGTAGCTGTGACAGAAGACAACACAAAAACTAGTATAAGATCAGACTTTTTCCTTTAGAAAATGAGCAAAGGGTAGAACTGGGATCAAGTTAAATCAGGTGCTTCCCAACACTATGCTGAACTATGCTTCCCAGCACTATGCTGTGATGGGAAGGAAACAACCTGAGACGGATGTTAAGTTATTGGCCAGATGTGGTGGCTCATGCTTGCAATTCCAGCACTTCAGGAGGCCAAGATGAGAGGATCACTTGAGGCTAGGAGTTTGAGTCCATCTCTCCAAAAAAATAAAAATATTAACCAGGTGTAGTGGTATGTGCTAGTAGTCCAGCTACTTGGGAGGATCACTTGAGCCTAGGAGTTCAAGGATGCAGTGAGCCATGATCAGGCCCCACTGTACAGCAGTGTCTAGGCAACAGAGGTAGACCCCACCTTCCCCCACTGCCAAGAAAAAGGCATTAGGTTATAGAACTCATAGAATTAGAGACAGCTGATGCAATGAAATGCATATATCCACATCATAAGGTGGAATTCTGGACAGATCTTGATGTCTCTTAAGAGGCATCCAGCCTACCACCAGATGTCTGAGTGTCAACACAAAGTACTGTCCCCACCCTGGGTCCCAGCTGCTCTGCTGCCCTCTGCTGCCAGAATTCTCCCTTGACCTTCATGATGAGGCAAGCTCAAGGGAGGTGTTAAAAGTGTTTTTCTTCTCCCTTTGAATCCCACCCTGATCCTAGCCCAAGAGGCCCACTTAAGATGCCAGGAGCAAGTGCTAATAACATGCTTGTTTAAAGGCCCAGTGGCAAACCACATATACCCAGAACAGTGCTGTGACTACAGGTCTGCCCTTCAGCCACAGGCAGTCACAAATTTCCGGAGGCACAGGCGAGAAAACTGCCCTTTTCCCACCCAAACAGAATACTCACGTGGTTGCATTCCTCTATGCGATACAGCTGATCAGGTGTACACCTCTCCAAAACCGGTTCAAGAACAGAGTATGGGACTCCTCCCACTTCAAAGATTGCTGCAGAGAAATCAAAGGTGAAGGCATTGAATAGCAGCCAAGCCACCCAGTGATAAGGTGCAAATGCTACAATGTGCTTGAGAGCTAGAGAGAAGCGTGTGGCTTACAATCAATGTTGTTTTTTAGTACTCGGATGCATTGCTGGTGCAAGGTCATCATTTTGGGGAGATAGGCACATTTGGAACCAGAATACACCTGCATCTTGGAATTCATTCTGCGCCCAGTAAATCCAGCTTCTTCTTCTTCCTGGGGTGAAGAGAATGCTATAGGGCAAGAAAAACCCAACAGAAAATTACAAAAGGCCCTAAGTGATCCAGTGAAAACTCTCCTACCCACCTCAGCCTCCCAGTGGCAATCAATGCTACAGTTTCTTGTAGATCCAGAGACTTTAAAAATAAGTTCCTGTCATCCCAGCACCTTGGGAGGCCGGTGGATCATCTGAGGTCAAGAGTTCAAGACCAGCCTGGCCAACATAGCAAACCCCCATCTCCGCTAAAAATACAAAAATTAGGTGTAGTGGCAGTCACCTGTAGTCCCAGCTACTCAGGAGGCTGAGGCAAGATAACTGCTTGAACCCAGGAGGCAGAGCCTTCAGTGAGCCAAGATGGAGCTACTGCACTCCAGCCTAGGCAACAGAGGGAGACTCTATCTCAAAAAAAACAAAACAAAACAAAAAAAGCACATGTCTTTTATTCCTTTTAAGCCAATTAATCAATAACATACGCATCTTAGAGATCATTCCATGTCAGTGCATAAAGACGTTCTACGTTTTTTTTTATTTCACTGTGGCATAGGATGCCACTGTGTAGATGAACCATGATTTATCTGTTAGTTTCCTGCTGATGGACACTTATGTGGCTTCCAGTTCTTTTGCTATGAAAATTAGACATTTTTGCTTTCAGACAAAAATCATAGGTAACAAATAAAGGGCTGCTAATAGCAGCATCAATTTACTGAACAGTTACTATGTGATAAGTTCAGAGCTAAAAGGCACCACTTTTGAATTCACTAAACTGAGCCCTACAGGGCAGATACCATTATAAGTCCCATTTACCCAATATACAACTAAGGTCCAAAGAAATTAAGATATTTCTCAAGCTCATGTAACTTTTAGAAACCAGAGCTGGCATTCAAACACAAGCCATCAAACTTCAGAGTATATGCAGTTAGGAAATACACCAAAAATCTGATGGTATAGTGATAGAAGTTTTTTGTTTGTTTTGAAACAGTCTTGCTCTGTCACCCAAGCTAGAGTACAGTGATACAATCATAGCTCACTGCAGCCTTGAATTCCTGGGCTCAAGTGCTCCTCCCACCTCAGCCTACTGGACCACAGGTATGTGCCACCATGCCTGGCTATTTCTTTTGTAGAGATGGCATCTTGCTGTGTTGACTAGGGTGGTTTAGAACTCTTTTTTTTTTTGGCCAGGCGCAGTGGCTCACTCCCATAATCCCAGCAATTTGGGAGTCCAAGGCGGGCAGATCACAAGGTTAGGAGATTGAGATCAGCCTGGCTAAAATGGTGAAACCCCATCTCTACTAAAAATACAAAAATTAGCCAGGCATGGTGGCATGCGCCTGTAGTCCCAGTTACTCAGGAGGCTGAGGCTGAGTGAGACCCTATTTCAAAACTTTTTTTTTTTTTTTTTGAAATGGCGTTACCCTCTTGTTGATCAGGCTAGTGTGCAATGACTCACTGCAACTGCCGGCTCCCAGGTTCAAGCAATTCTCCTGCCTCGGCCTCCCAAGTAGCTGGGACTACAGGCATGCGGCACCATGCCTGGCTAATTTTTATATTTTAGTAGAGATGGGGTTTCACCGTGTTGGCCAGGCTAGTCTCGAACTTCTTATTTCAGGTGATCTGCCTACGAAGGCCTCCCAAAGTGCTAAGATTATAGGCATGAGCCACAGCGCCCAGCCAGTTTAGAATTCTTGGCCACAAGCAATCCTCCTGTCTCAGCCTCCCAAAGTGGTGGAATTATAGGTGTGAGCCACTGCACTCTGCCTTGAATGAATTTTTAAACCTTTTTTCCATTAAGAAAAAGAAGATTATAGAAAATTACCTTTTCGCTTTGGCTGGAAGGAGGATATCAGCTCAAGGGAAGGCAGTGGACGGTAATTGGCCTGTATTGCTGGTAACGGGAGGTCTGGCAACACCGGCAACACATCAGGCACCTGCAGGGGACAGACCCCGGTGAGACAGTCAGTGAGTAGGAGCACACCTCCCTTTCCTATACGCTGTTCCCAGGAGCATTCACTGGACATCCTGCACAGGAAGATCCAGGCTGCAGGGGCCATAGCCATGTCTGACAATGCCTCAGTCAGGAAATAAATACAGATGGGCCCATCACAACAGAATAATGCTGGAGATTCTTATTTGGGGTACAATCTACCCTGACAACCAGTGAAGCCCAGAGGAAATTACTGCAAACTGAAATTCAGCAGGTCACCTAAAAGCAAGCTAAGGAAAACAATGAAAGGGCGATCCTCTGAGCTTTGCAGGGCCCAGTGCTCTGGATGGGAAGCCAAAAAGGGGTTGAAGGGGTTACCTTTCTCTGCTTGGCTGAATTGGCTCCAGCCGGCTGCACCTTCTCTGACTTCGTTTTGTTCACCTTGGGTAATTTCTGAACTGAGTCCAAGTTTTTACTACTGCTTTTAGAGTCATTTTTTTTAAGTCCTTTTACTCCAAGTGCTGTGGCTGAAGTTTTCACGATCTTTTTCTTTTTCTTCCGGGGCTGGTCATAGCTGAGGTATGATTCAAAAGACATGGTGGGCTGCTCAAACTCATCCTCCATATCTGTCTCCTCAACTTTAGGGAGGGAGCCCAGTGACTTTCTATCCGAGTTAGTCTTTGCTTTCCCTTCTTGAGTCTTTAGGTTGTTAGAGCCCTTCTCTTTGACCTTGGGCAACAGGTCCCCTGCTCCTTTTCCTGCATCGAAGCTGTCCAGACCTTGCTTGCTTTTGTCCGATCTGGCTTTCTCCGAGTCTCTGTGCTTTGGCTTTTTCAGGTGGTTGTCTGAAGCAGCTTCCGAGGGAGGCAAAGACCTCTTCTTCAGGCTGCTGCCCTCCCTGTCCTTCTCTTTCTTTACGCCACTAGGGGGCGGTTTCTCTCGTGCACTGTCCCCCGAGGGCGGCCTTCGGTTCTCCTCTTTGGAGAAGGCCTTGTGTGATTTCTCTCTGCTCACCACAGAGGACTTCTCATCACTCTTGGCATCCACAGGGCGTTTGTCCTTGTGGGATTTGTGCTCCTTGTTTTGACTCACAACCCCTTTCCCATGGGGTTCACCCAGGTGTCGTTCTTGGCTGGCCCCCAGTCTGTCCTGAAAGGCATTGCTGTGGCCTTTCCCAGGCTTCTGGTGTGAAACAATGGGCTCCTGGTCCTCCTCCAGGGATCTATAGTGGTCCACATACATCTGATGAGGACTGGTACAAGATGGAGGGGACTGAACGTGACCGTAATCAGAAGACTCAGGGTCTGAAGAGTAAGTTGGTGACATTCTGTGACACCTCTTTCTGTCATCTCTCCTCTCATGACTGTGAGACACTTTGTGAGGTCTCTCGAGCTCTGAGAGTTTCCTGTGTTTCTTCTGTCTGTGGTCAGGGCTATAGGATCGGCTCCCCGATGCTTTCCAGGTTTCTTGGTAGTCCCCCTCCATCTCTTCCTCCTTCTGCAGGACATCTCGAGGGCGCTTTCGGGAATTGCTCTTCTCAAAGTCCTGTTCGTCAGGCTCCGTGTTTCTAAAAGAAAAGAAAAAGCAAACAGAGTAGGTCTAAATCTTGCTTGTTGAGGGACAAAGTCACAGAACCTGAACTCACAGAAGAAGTCAAGATGCAGAGTTAGAAACAACAAGGTAAGTGGGTTGTACTTAAAGATACTCAAGTCTTAAAACCGGGTAAACCCAAATGAGAATGGTTGAGTTTAACTACAAGATGCAAAGATCAAATATCTCATATACAGGAAAATGTGAAGATTTTTTAAAACATGGGGATCTTTAAAAACATTTTAATTTGTTAAATAAAATGAGGGCTGCTGATGATCTAATTCACAACTACAAAAATGCCATTTAAAGAGCGGTTAGAAAGAAAATATACCAAGATGTTCATAATGTTTGTCTTTGCTTGACAGAAATAGGAAATTTTGATTTCTATTTTTAATATTTTCTAATATTCTACAATGATCATGAATTATTTTTATAGTTTAACTAAGGCAAAATAGTTTAAGAAGGCAAAAAAGAAACGATAAAGAAAAGCTTTTCTATCTGTAAATACTTCGAGTACCCGATTTAACCATGAAATTGAAGAAACCTAAAGAGAAATGTTCTTACCGTTCCACAGGAACCAGCTTCTTCCACTGAGCCACTAAGTCCCTGGCAAAGCTTCCAACATGCTCGTGTTTTCGCAAGCTATTTACTGTTTTCCCAACCCCAGTCTCCTGCAAATTTGACAAAGAAATTGTTAGAGGGGTCTGGAACTAGGCTAATGTTTTTCTAAAGAAATAAAGCCTCCTACTTTGAGAGACTCAACAAGTAATACTTCCTTCCTGAAACATACCCTGCAAATAGTAATGCGAAATTACTTTGTGCCTATGCCCCAAATGTCTAATGACACGAAGTAGTGGAGCTACCAAGTTCAGAGAAGGAAAAACACTTGTAGAACTTTAATAACAAGAGTGATTAGCGCAGGTGTTAGGCACTAAGATAAGAGCTTTGCATACATTTCTGAATCAGTCTTTACAATAACTTTTTTTTTTTCCTTTAATTTTCCAGGTGGCACTGAAGGAATACAATAGCTCTTTGAGGCAGGAATCAGGCCCTTTTTACACAGGAACAGCTAAAGTTTCAGAACCCAGATTTGAATCTTGGACTAGCTGATGCCAAAGTCAATGTTCTTTTAATTCTAATTTTGAAATAAAAGTCACATAACAGTATTCACAATTTTAACTGGAAAGTGGTTTCCAGAACATTCCATAATATTGTGTAACCATTATAACTATCTAATTCCAGAATATTTCCATTACCCTAAAAAGAAATCCTGTTCCTCCCAATTCTCCTAGTCCCTGGCAACCACTGATCTACTTTCTGTTTATGGATTTGCCTATTCTGGACATTTCATATAAATAAAATCAGACAATATGTGGCCTTTTGTGTCTGGTGTCTTTCACTTCCAAAGCCCATACTTGTAACCTTACTTACTCTACACACTCTCCAGTGAGGAGATGGGATATCGTTATATAATATTTAAAGTCATACAGTTCTTACCGCAAGAATGTCTACTGTAATAGGCAGGGTGGAGAGTTTCTTTAAATATTTCAACAGCTGCAGAGAAGAAAACATTAGTTTCAATAGTCAGATTCACTGCAACAAATAATATCTGATTAAGTGCTTAGTGCTAAGCATTTACAGTAATGAGTATAACTATTATCCCAATTTACAGTAATAAGTAATATCCCTATTTTACAAGTGTGAAAATAGGCTCATAAAAGTTATGTTACTTGTCCCAAGATGCAAGTGGGGCAAGATTCACTCAGGTCTGTGGCTTTAGATTCCCTGCTTTCAACCACTGTGCTACACCAAGGGGAAATAAGATGTAGAGAAGAGAATCAAAACTTACCAACTCATAAAAGCCATCAACAACTATCACTGTTGCCCTAGTTTTGACAGAATTTATGGGAAAGGTAACAATTTTAGGAGAATTACCCATGGACCTGGCACAGAGGAAAGTAAAAGGAAGAAAAGGCCTCTACAGGAAAAGACCATCATGTTTCCAGAAGGGCCACAGTGTTTAACAGAATCATTTTCTTCTATATAAGTGGAAAGCCAAGAGCAATTTCGAATTGCCAGAATCAGAGCTTTGATGTTAATGGTTAACGGTGGACACAAAATGCCTGGGTAGATTAGAAAACTGATCTGGGTTTGACCACATTTCCTTCCTATAGTCCCTAAAACTAGGTCAAAATCAGTATAGCAGAGTTGTTAAGATGGAGTTCTGGGCCGGGCGTGGTGGCTCACGCCTGTAATCCCAGCACTTTGGGAGGCCAAGGTGGGCAGATCACGAGGTCAAGAGATCGAGACCATCCTGGCCAACATGGTGAAACCCTGTCTCTGCTAAAAAACACAAAAATTAGCTGGGCGTGGTGGCGCGCGCCTGTAGTCCCAGCTACTCTGGGGGCTGAGGCAGGAGAATTGCTTGAACCCAGGAGGCAGAGATTGCAGTGAGCCAAGATTGTGCCACTGCACTCCAGCCTGGAGCCTGGCAACAGAGCAAGACTCTGTCTCAAAAAAAAAAAAAAGATGGAGTTCTGGGCTGGACACAGTGGCTCACACCTATAATCCCAGCACTTTGGGAGGCCAAGGCGGGCATATCACCTGAGGTCAGGAGTTGGAGACCAGCCTGACCAACATGGAGAAACCCTGTCTCTACTAAAAATACAAAATTAGCTGGGCATGGTGGCGAATATCTGTAATCCCAGCTACTCAGGAGGCTGAGGCAGAAGAATCGCTTGAACCTGGGAGGCAGAGGTTGCGGCGAGCCAAGATCGCACCATTGCATTCCAGCCTGGGCAACAAGAGTGAAACTCCACCTCAAAAAAAAAAAAAGATTGAGTTCTGGAGTCAGAAACAGGCTACGGGTTTCACAGTCTGGCTTTGTAACTTCTTGATGGGTGATCTTGACTGAGAAACTCCCCCAAACTTCAGTTACGTCATCTGCAATATAGGAACTTGGTCCTGTCTCTACTTCACAAACTATGAGGATTCACTGAAACAAACCATGTGCGGTCCTTAGTCATAGTGTCTAGAACGCTATGAAAGCTCACTAAATATTTATCATTTCATTCATCGACTGACAGCTTTTAATGTTCTGCCCTCGATCTTCACCCAGATATCTGTCAGCCAATTCCTACTTGCTCTATTTCTAACAAAAGTCATGACTGGCCACACCTTTCTCTAGGAAATGTCTATGTGTATCTAAACATACTTAGCATAAAAGGAGTGCTTCAAAGTATAAGTAGTTTAAAATAGATAACTGCGGCTACCTTTACATTTAAATATTAGCTAACAAGATCTGCTCTTTCACCACATGTGGCCCGGGCTATAATTAGTATACCGTATTGCTATTAGGTGGAATAACAAGTCTGTTTTTCTGGTCATTTTACTTCAATCATGACTTAACACAGTCACTAGGCAGAGCAATTGGATCATAATCTTGTTTGAGATCAAGTAGGAGGCCAAGTGGCATATCTAGGGAGTTTTGCCTTCATAGCTGAGTGAAAATTATCCTCCACTTCAAATCCTATCACCACCACCATCATCCAACTCAGGAAAAATTGTTTTTCTTGCCACCCAAACTATGGGTGCAAAGACTAATGCCAATTCCTTCAATTAAAGGAAAATTTTGAATCACTGAAAAGATCAAAAACAAGTGGTTCTCTCCTAATGCCATTCCCTGGAAGGGGTAGGTTGGGCACATTCACGTACCATCTGTTGTTGTGTGTCAGCTACTACACTAAGTTCTTACATGTGTTGCCTCATTTCATCCCCACTAACCAACTCTATAAAGTGGATCTCATTCTCCCCATTTTACAGATATTGCAACCGAGCCTAATCAGGTTAGGTAACTTGCTTAACAAGCTGGAAAGTCAAACCTGTCTACTACAGTATGTAAAGCCAGGAGAAGCGTCCACCGTCAGAACACTGTCTTAGGAAAAGAAAATACAGCGGCACCCCATATACTTCTTAGCACACTTGCAATCAAAGCAGAAAAATTCCTCCTGTGATGTCATTAGACAGTTCAGAACCCACATAGTAAAGGAGGTCACCAAGGGGACAAAGGTGTCCCAGGACCTCTACAAAGCCAACCTATGAGGATAGGGCTGGAAGTCATTGTGGGTGTCTTTATCTCAAAGCCTAGTGCTAACTGGAAGAACAAATGCTGTCTTTCTGCTTTACTTTGGGTTCACAGGGGTGACTTAAAAGCAGATAAAACTAAATAAAACCCTCAAGATTTTCAGACTCATTTAGTCTAACACAAGAGAAAAAAGGACTTCACAACTCCATTTTCAGTAAATTTCAAGAAAGAACAAAGCAATAACAACGCAAAGACACATTGGGCTTCCTCAGGTGGATGGAAACTTGCTGTTATCAAACAAGGTACCAACTGTGGAGCTTGTAAGAAGTAGTAACAGGCAATTGAGAAATATCAAACGTTTATTTGCACAGTGCATGTTCAGGCATCTCAGTTGTCCCCTGCACACTCCTTCAACCCAAAAAGCAAAAAATATTTTTAATGGGCTGGGCACAGTGGCTCACGCCTGTAATCCTAGCACTTTGGGAGGCCGAGGTGGGTGGATCATGAGGTCAGGAGTTTGAGAACAACCTGGCCAAAATAATGAAACCCCGTCTCTACTAAAAATACAAAAAATTAGCCGGGCGTGGTAACAGGCGCCTGTAATCCCAGCTACTCAGGAGGCTGAGGCAGGAGAATTGCCTGAAACCAGAAGGCAGAGGTTGCAGTGGGCCGAGACTGCACCACTGCACTACAGCTTGGGCAAAAGAGCAAAACTCCATCTCAAAAAAAAAAAAAAAAAAAAAATGTCATCTGCCATCAAATTGTTCTTGGTAGTTTTCACAGTCAAAATGTAACAGAAGACAGGTAACTTTTTTGGGGGGGTTGGAGGAGACAGAGTTTTGCTCCTGTCGTCCAGACTGGAGTATAATGGTACCATCTTGGCTCACTGCAACCTTCATCTCCTGGGTTCAAGTGATTCTCCTACCTCAGCCTTCTGAGTAGCTGGGATTACAGGTACCCGCCACCACACCTAGCTAATTTTTGTATTTTTAGTAGAGACAGGGTTTCACCACATTGGCCAAGGCTGGTCTCCAACTCTTGACCTCAGATCCATCCACCTCGGCCTCCCAAAGTGCTGTGATTACAGGCGTGACCCGCTGCACCCAGCCAACTTCTTTTTTTTTTTTTGAAATGAAGTTTTGCTCTTGTTGCCCACACTGGGTGCAATGGCACAATTTCAGCTCACTGAAACCTCTGCCTCCCAGGTTCAAGTGATTCTCCTGCCTCAGCCTCCTCAGTAGCTGGGATTACAGGCATGTGCCACCACACTCAGCTAATTTTTGTATTTTTTTTTTTTTTTTTGAGACAGAGTCTCACTCCATCACCAGGCGCCAGGCTGGAGTGCAGAGCGACCTCGGCTCACTGCAACCTCCGCCTCCTGGGTTCAAGCAATTCTCCTGCCTCCGCCTCCCGAGTAGCTGGGACTATAGGCACGTGACACCATGCCCAGCTAATTTTTTTGTATTTTTAGTAGAGACGGGGTTTCACCCTGTTGGCCAGGCTGGTCTCGAACTTCTGATCTCAGGTGATCCGTCTTGGTCTCCCAAAGTGCTGGGATTACAGGCGTGAGCCACTGCACTTGGTCTAAGGACAGGTAGGTAATTTCTATCAGCCATGACCTATGAAACATAAAAACAGAAACCAAGTGGCCCTAGCCTGCTAATACCTTCTCCCTCAAGTGAGCCAACATGATAGATGAAAAAGTGAAAACAGACTTACAGCAAAGTCTAATACCAGAAAATCCACGAACATAGGTGTGGAATCAAACCCTTGGCTAATAATGGTTTGAAAGCAAGATCTGATTGCAAATTCAACAGTGCTATATAATCATTTTGCAATTTCACATACAACCTGTAGGAGCTTGTTAGGTTACCAGAAGGTTGAGAGGAACAAGGCCAGCATGCCAGCTTGCAATTTTCCCTCTGCAGTTAGCTCATTTCTGAATGCTAACTATTATGCCCTTTGCAAAAATGATCTCCCAACATTTTCTCTTTATAATGCTCACTTCAAAATGCAATGCCAGAAGTTCAGGGTGATTTTCTATCTAGAAAGAGTGAGCCCAAATCCTCAAAAAAAAAAAAAAAAATTAATTAATTAATAGTTCAACTAGGTTGAACTAATTCCTAATTTTATTTTTCATGCCAATTTACCAACAGAAAAACTACTTCCAAATCTAAATTCTAGTTTTAAAAAAATGACTGTAGATACCACACAGAACTTTTTTTTTTTTTTTTTTTTTT
>PVKV010023404.1:0-33423 GCA_004027835.1 Alouatta palliata | reverse complement strand
GAGCATATCACACTGGGGTCTGTCGGGGGGAAAAAGGGGAGGGACAGCAGGGGGTGGGGAGTTGGGGAGGGATAGCATGGGGAGAAATAACAGATACAGGTGATGGGGAGGAAGGCAGCAAATCACACTGCCATGTGTGTACCTATGTAACAATCTTGCATGTTCTTCACATGTACCCCCAAACCTAAAATGCAATAAAGTATATATTAAATAAAAAAAAAAGAAAAGAAAAGAAAAAAAAATCATTTACACCTTCGCTGGAAGCATCCAGCAGGAGATGCGTGTAGCGTTGGAATAGGTGGTTGACACTGATGAGACGTGAGAAAGAAAAGATTAGAGGAAAATGCCGACGACTCTGGGATGTCAGAGGTCCTAGAAAACCAAGGCAAAAATCCTGCCAAAGACAAAGAAGGTTTGAAAAAAGAGAACAAGAAGGCACACGAAGACAAAATTCATTTAGTTTCCAATTTTGCCAGGGCCAATTACTGGAACAGCAGGTGATGGGTGAGGGATGCAGAGAGGGGAATTAACTTAGAACTTCCCAGTTTGGAGGTCAGATGGTGTAATTCATTATGGAAGCTGAAAAGGACATGGGCAAACTGTTACCCTCAAAATCTATTTGGCTGCGGGGATACCACCCAGGGAACCGCCGCCTGCCCTCACCCCCAACTAGGATCTTTTTTTATGTTCAAGGGAATGAGCAGTCATCGTTAGTGTACTGTTGTCCAGGAGCAAGAATTCCCTTTTGGAATGTGGCTTTCAATTTTACAGTTCTCTGTAGCCAACTGAACGCTTCCGTGAATAATTCAATGCAGGTTGACAATTTGTTTCATAACTGCCCCATTGTCATGCCTGGTTGAAGTGAGGATCTCTGTGGATCCTGCTAATAGCTGAAAAACCACAAACAGCCATCGTAAGCAGCATGAGGCAAAAAGCGGAAACCGAAAGCGCCTCTCCTCTCCTGATGAGAAATATTTGGAAATCAGGGCTGTGCATCTCAATAGTATGGTTCGTTGTTGGTCGATACATTTTCTTTATGTTAATATCAACTCAATTAGTCCTTGGTTTTAATGTGCCTTTATTTATTTTTATCGAAACATAGGTTAGACCATGGAAAACAGTGATTTAAAGATATGTTTTTCATCACCTGCGCCCAAGAAGTCGAGGCTACACTGAGTTGTGGAGTGCCACTGCACTCTAGCATGGGTGACAGAGTGAGACCTTGTCTCAAAAACAAAGAAAGAAAAAGATGCATTTTAAAAAAATGACCGTCTCTGAAATCTGAATGTCTTGAAATAGATAGGATTTTATATTAGGAGAAATAAGGTTGCTCTCCCAGACTTTCCTCCTAAACATGGAGGAAAGAGGAAATCTCCCTCCTCCTTGTTTAGGACCCATTATTTCTAAAAGCTGTGACATTTCCTGTATGTTGGCTTATCCCTCCTGGCAGCATTTCTCAGATGCATGAATGCTTGATTCTACTCCTCAGAGAATAGCAGCTGCCTGGGGTCCTGTGCTTTGTCTGGATACACTCCCTATCAGTCAGTCTTTAAACCAAGTGCCACTGAGAAGCCTCCCTGGATGTCCCCTGGTAACAGCAGGGAGAGAACTGAATGGCTTTGTCATGGAAGTTCTCCTCGAAGCAAACGTGGTTGACCTATGTTTATATTCCAGAAACACTTTTCTATGCTTCAGTTCAAAAGCTTAGAATTCTGCTAATGCTCAGCTTGTAGCTCTAACAGCTCTAACAGGCTTTCCTGGGAAATCTCCCCCTGGAAGCAGAAATCCTTCCTCAGCATCTGTCACCACCAGCTTCTGTTTGGTCATCATGATGGGAACCTGACTCTTGCTGAGGCAGTCTGTCCACTACTTGATAGAAAGTTCTCGCTAAGAAAATGCCCACAATATTCAGTCCAAGAGGAGGCCAACTGATCACGAGTTCTTCAGGCCTCCAGGGGCCATTCCTGCTTGCAGTAAGCAAATACCCAGAACCCAAGGCTCCATCTCGCATGACTGCAGGAATCTGGTCCCTTTCTGAGTAATCCCGGGAATACTCACCTGTCGGCTTCACTCCTCACTCCTGCTCCACGTGCCTGCTTCAGATATATTCGCCATATTCCATGCACCGTCTTCACGCACTTCTCCATGCTGGTGGAGCTCTCATGGTCTCATAACACCTCAGGTCTGAACTCACACTCTACTCCTCTCTTAATCCCCAAGGCACAGCACCATCAAGACAGTGGTGTTTAAAATACCTAGTGAAGATCTGAGAATAACATAAGGGAATTAGCATTCAGGAAAGGACAACCTTAATTTGAATGCAGTGGCTCATGACACACATCAGGTCCATGAGGCTGTCTCCCTCCTTACCCTGCGTGTGGTGACATTTTGCTGAGCCCATCTTTCCTGTTTAGTGTCCACTTTGTCATTTCCTCTACTCCAGTGAGTCCCAGGGGCTCCAGTTACCCCTCTCTGTCCTTCCACCCATCTCCATTATAAAAATCTCTCAAAGATGCCCATGATGAAAATAGCCTTTGTATTAATGAGATGAAAATTTAACATCCCAGATTTAAGCATTTACATTGGGAATACTTCCCAAAGTTCAAGGACACCAAAAAGCTTCTTGTTTTAAAACTTTCAGAATATGATTACTCACAAAAGTGAAATAGAGTCTTTCCTAAAGGCAAACCCATTCTTTATCTTTGGAGGCATAGGACATGTATTTCTGGCATTCTAACAAATAGCAATTTATTCCCAATTCAGATTGTCAGAGATTCAGGAACACTGTGGTTCAGTCACAGAACCTGCCACTGTGAAGTTTACAAATGCGTACCAACTACAGGTTTGTGAACATATAGGTTGTACAGGCAAATGAAGACATAAAACAAGTGAGATGCCATTGCGGTGAAACTTGGAGTGCCTATTGTCTCATATTTCCTTTTACGACATTTAAAAATTAGTTTAATATTGCATTAAAATGAAACTCATTTTAATCTGAAATCTTCCCAATATTTGCTTCCTCTGATTCTAGTTTTCCTATGAAATTAGGATTACAAGTCTAATCTCTTCAATATCATTTAAATATGAAGAATGCATTCTTGTCTTATCAAGTCTTCTCTTAAACATTTTAGAAAGAAATTTAACCTTTTGTTGTCACATAGGTTTAGCTCAAGGTTTAGAAGTATTTAACATCTAGATTGTTAATTAAGAAAATTGGAAATAAGCCAAATTAGGATTTGAGGATAATCAGAGAATTCAAGTTGAGGTCATCCATTCTAGCCTACAGTTTATTGATATTTCTTTCATAGTGTCCTTGAAAATATAGCATGTTTTGTTAAAAAAATTTAAAGATATATTTGCAGAATAATTCCATTGTAATCTGTAGTGGCAGATATTTCAAGTAAATAGAAGTCAAATGTTTAAAAACAGTGTCATTTGAAAAGATGCTGAAGTTCATTTACTTATATAAATACAGATTATCAAAATGGTGATTTACCATGTTGATCCTTTACCTTAATTTGAGGAATTGGAAGAATAAGTTTGTGGTGTCCATAGCAAGTACCACACCTTTATTCTTAAATGCTCACAAAGGAAAAAAGTCATACCCGAAGTGTAGCTTAGTAAAAGTTATTGTTGTGATTCCATATGATTTTTAATTACTTATAATTTGTAAGTAAAAGACTTTGATTTTTCTTAGCTTTGAAAAAACTGTAGCTCCATCAGTCAGGTAAATACACACTATAGAGTGATGGCATGGGTTTGTACATTTGCTGCTTAATTTCTTAAATCACAGAATTTTGTAGTTATTTTTTGTTATTGATTTCTAGCTAAATTTCACTGGAGCCAGAAACAATATATTGTATAAGTCTGATGTTTTGAATTGTGTTGAGATGCTCTTCATAAAACAGCCTATGGACAGCTTTGTTAAATGTTTGTCATTCACATAAAACATTGTGGGCTCTCCAGTTGCCAAGTGCACAGTTCTTTACATGACAATTGCTTTATGTTTGTTAATCATGTTGTCCCAATCTTCTGTATTTTTTTCTCTATGTGTGCTACCAGTCACTGAGAAATGCCAAAATATCTCACTATAATTGTACATGTCTATTTTTCCCTTTATTTCTGTCAATTTTGATTTATATATTTTGAATCTGTGTTACCAGGTGCATATATCTTCTGTTATATCTTCCTAGTGGATTGACCTTTTTATTTTTCTTAATAAAATATTTTATCTTTAGTAATGCTTCTTATCTTCAGAACTGCTTTGATATTAATCAAGCTACATCAGCTTTCTTTTGGTCAGCATTTTTATGGTATGTTTTTCCTACTCTTTTCTGCCAGAGCATTTCTAAATAGCTGGACTTTGTTTTCTTCTTAGTCTTAGAAGATTTCTCTTTTTTTTTCACATTTAATTACTGATATATTTGGGTTTATAGTTACCATCTTATATTTCTGCTAGCTGCTTTTTTTGTTCTTTATTATTTTGGAATGTTCAAGTTTTAACTATTACATTATGTCCCCTATTAATTTTCTAATTTTCTATATTTTATTTTCTACTCTCTACTTTTTTTAAGTGCTTACTCTAGAGATTACATGGTGCATCATTAGATTATTAAGGTCTAAAATAACTTACTAGCGCTAAGTTATTACATCAGTCTGCTTCTTGGACAATGCAAACACATTAGTAAACATTAACTTTTCACATTTACCACATAATGCTTTGTGTACTATTCTGATAAATTTTAATTTCACACATCTTAATGTTGTAAGATGTGATTATTTTATACAGTTAGTATTCATTGGGATTTATTCACATTAATTTTATTTCTCCCAGGATTTCTGTGCTTTTGGCTAAGATCCTATTTCTTCTGCCTGAAAAGGTCCTGGTAGGTTAATATGGGTCTGCTGGTGAAAAATCTTTATCTTATCCTAACTTTTGAAAGATACTTTCCCTAAGTGTTGAGTTCCATGTTGGCAGTTATTTTCTTTCATTATTTTACAATATGTCACCACATGGTTGTCTGGCTTCAGTTAAAAAGTCAACTGTCCATCTTGTTGCTTTCCAGAAGATAATAGGCTTTTTTCACCGTCTGGATGCTTTTAAGATTTTCTCAGTCTTTGATTTTCAGCTGTAATGTGCCTATATGGAATTTTCTATGTATTTATACTGCTTGAGTCTATAACATTTTTGAAATCTGTAGTCTGATTTTTTTTTAATTGTACTTTGGGTTTTGGGGTACATGTGCAGATCATGCAGGATTGTTGCATAGGTACACACACGGCAATGTGGTTTGCTGCCTTCATCCCCCCATCACCTATATCTGGTATTTCTCCCCACGTTATCCCTCCCCACTCCCTGCTGCCCCCCCTCCTCCGAACAGACCCCAGTGTGTGATGCTTCCCTCCCTGTGTCCACGGGTTCTCATTGTTCAACACCCTCCTATGAGTGAGAACACATGTGTTTGATATTCTGTTCTTGTGTCAGTTTGCTGAGAATGATGGATTTTTTAATTCATTTCAAAAAAAAAATCTCAGCCATTATTTCTTCAAATATTTTGTTCTACTGTCTGCATCATTTCTGAGACTCATGCAATACACACACAGTTACACATATGCTAGACATTTTCACCATGCCCTACAGTTCTCATGTCTCATGCTCTTGTTTCTTTCCTCTTTTCTTTTTTCTGTGCTTCGGTATGTATATTCTTTAATGACATGCCTTCCAAATCACAAATCCTCTTTCTAGTGGTATCTAATAATCTTTGAAACACATATTAATTTTATTGTACTTTTCAGTTTTAGAATTTCCATTTGATTGTATTTTAATAGATGTCAGTTCTCTGGTAAAAGTCTCTGTTTTCTTAAAGCCTGTCAATAACAGAGTCTAGGTCTCTAAACTCTTTTTAACTTAGATCACCTGGAGTATGTTTCTATTGCCTTTTCTCTTCTTTCCTGTCTCTGATGTATCCTGTCTCTTGATATATCTGCCAATTTTTTATTGAATGCTGTAAATTGACATACCCTCATTCACATTATAAGAAATTGTAGAGGCTCTGGATGATTTTATCTTCTAACGAGGATTTTCTTTAACTCCTGATATGAAGTTAGGTTAGGAGCAGATCACCTTTAACCAACTGAAGGAAGATTACATTGATTATAGTCTAATTTTCTGTTTATCAAAGGTCTAGTCTGTTTATCAAAGGTCTAGTTTATCTTTACTCCTAGAGTGTAGTCCTTCAGGGGTCCCAACTGCAAACTGGAATGTTTTCCAAGACCTCTCCTCTTTGGTTTGCATTCTACCCCAATTTTTGTTTACCCAACAGTATAAAGATGACAGTAGCTCTGCTTAGTTTCTTAGCCTTCTGTACTTTTTTTTTGGTCTCAATTTCCACACAGTTTTTGGACTGCATATCTTAAAGAGAATGCTTTGAGGGGAAAGTGGCTTAAATTATTGGATTTTGTTGTCTTCACTTTTCTTCACTTGAAGATCTTGATATCTCAAGTGCTGAGTACTTTGGCAGGCCTGCATGTCTAATCTTTCTCTCTTCCCTAGTATAAGCATATCAACTGTTAGATTTAGGGCCCACTTTAAATCTAGGATAATCTCATTCTGAGATCTTTAACTTAATTACATCTGCAAAGACCCGATTTCCAAATAAGGTCACAATTGCAAGTACTGGGGGTTGGGACTTAGATATGCCTTTTCGGGGATAGTATTCAAACCTGTAAACACACACAAAGGCTTAGAAAATATAAAAGAGCTATGTCAACAAATGTTGCCATCCAGGGCTACATTGGAGAAATAGGGTAAATGTCTAGGAATCACATCCTTCCTCAGTCGTCCATAGAAACTTGAATGTTTTGATAGGAAATGCACTGGGTAGTGTTTTCTCACCAAGCTTAGCTTAACTAAGAGGTTGGACTCATGTTAGTGGGAAGGGTTTCTTCAGCCTCATCTACAGCAGACAGAGGTCACTGCTCACAGGGATACGGCTTCACTGCCCATTACACACAGCAGTTATTTCCTCCACAAAGGTAATGCAATGGCAAGCCCCAGGCTATGGCTAGATGATAAAACCCAACCTCCCAACCCATCTCTGTGAACACCCACTGCTATGGTTTAAACCTATGTGCTCCTCCAAATTCAAATGTTGAGGTCCTAACACCCTAGTACCTCAGGATGTGACCTTATTTGGAGCTAGGGTCTTGACACAATGTGATTAAATTAAAATGAGGTCATTAGGGTTATACCCCTAATTTAATACAACTGACATACTTATAAGAAGGGAAAATTAGTCAGGCATGGTGGCTCACTCCCGTAATCCCAGCACTTTGGGAGGCTGAGGCAGGTGGATCACCTGAGTTCAGGAGTTCGAGACCAGCCTTACCAATATGGTGAAACCCCATCTCTACTAAAAATACAAAATTAGATGGGCGTGGTGGTGTGTGCCTATAGCCCCAGCTACTTAGGAGGCTGATACAGGAGAATTGCTTGAATCCAGAAGGCAGAGGTTGCAGTGAGCCAAGATCGAGCCACTGCATTCCAGTCTGGGCAACAGAGCAGAGATTCCATCTCAAAAAAGAAAAAGAAAAAAGAAAAAAAGAAAATTTGGAGACAGATATGCACAGAAGGAGAACACCATGTGACGATAAAGGCAGAGATTGGTGTGATGTTTTACAAGCCAAGGAACATCCAAGATTGCCAGCAGACCACTAGAAGCTAGAAGAGAAGCAGAGAACAGAGGCTCTCCCTCAGAACCCTAGGAAGGAACCAACCCCAGCAACACCTGATCTCAGTCTTCTGGCCTCCAGAACTTTGAGATGATACATTTGTTTTGAAACCACCCACGTTGTGCCTTGTAGAAAGCTAATACATCTACCTTTCTTCTTTTTCTAAGAGTAAGCATTTATTTTTCTCATCTAATGTTCAAACATGTAACCACCTAGGCAGAGATGTATTTTCCCCTCATGCACATAAAAGTAAACCAAAAGTCATTTAGGTTTACTTTTATGATATGACAATATCTCATCATTGTTGACATAATGCCAAGAACTCCCAGGTGCTATTCTAGCAGATGTTACCTGAGCAGGTAGATCTCACATCTCTCCAGCAATGAGGGAAGTAGAAGAATGTCTATCCAGGCACATTTATACAGAATGTGTAACTCTAGAGGTTAACAAATTGCACCAGGTTTGAAATGAGGGAATGTTGCACACAGTTCATGCCATAGGTTAAATTTCTGATAATATTGCAAGACCGCCTCTCATTGCCAATAATATATTTTCAAGTAGAGGATAAATGATCAAAGGGATCCCCACCCTGCTATATTCATTATTGAAAATCAGATTCAGGCACGGCTTGCAGTGGTTTACAGTTGCTTGGAGAATAAACTGCAAAGCGAACACGTCGCCAATGATCTCTGAAAGTTAAAAGCTGTAGTTGTGAAGGATCTGGCATGGAGGTTCAAAAAAGGAACTGGGCATGGAAGTGGGAATCTATCTCTGATATGTCAAGATATTTATCCTAAAATCAGAAGTATACATCTCTGTCAATGGTATATCCTTTCTCACATGATGAAAGGTTGTGAAGACCATTCAAGGGGTCATTTATCTGCATCTGGATTTCTGGACCCGATATGCCTGGATCACCTTCAAGGTTTGCTTGTTTCATTTCTCCAGTCTGTTTGGAGCATGGGCAGTATTAACCAATGGAGTCTCCTGAAATTGAAAACCAGGGAGCCTGGAAACCAGATGAAACATGTTTAGTGTGGATGCTGTGGCTCTAACTTCTCACTATTTCATTTTCCCTCATTTTTTTCTCACTAATTTATTTAGTAATAGGAGATAATGAAACAGGTGAACGATGTTCTTCCCCTACTTTCAATAGCTTAATGCTTGAGAAAGAAATATCATGAAAATAAATTGTGATGGTTAATGCGAAGTGTCAACTTGATCAGATTGAAGGATGCAAAGTAGTGTCCTTGGGCGTGTCTGTGAGGGTGTCACCAAAGGAGATTAGCATTTGAGTCCGTGGGCTGGGAAAGGCAGACCCACCTCAGTCTGGGTGGGCACCATCTGATCAGCTGCCAGTGTGACCAGAATGAAAAGCAGGCAGGACAATGTGAAAACACTAGACTGGCTTAGTCTCCTGGCCTACATCTTTCTCGCCCGCTAGACGCTTCCTGTCCTTGAACATTAGACTCCAAGTTCTTCAGCTTTGGGACTCAGACTGGCTTCCTTGCTCCTCATCTTGCAGACAGCATATTGTGGGACCTTGTGATCATGTGAGTTTATACTCCTTAATAAACTCCCCTTTTTATGTATAATTATATATATGTTATTATGTTTATTTGTGTAATTATATAATTATATGTGAAGGGGAGTTTATTAAGGAGTACTAACTCACATGATTTATATATAATTATATATATACTTGAATTATATATATATAGATAATTCAAATATATATAAATATATAAATATAAAGGGGAGTTTATTAAGGAGATATATATATATATAGCCTATTACTTCTGTCCCTCTAGATAATCCTAATACAAAAGAACAATATGAAATATTCAGAGCTGAGAATTTGCAAAATTGCCCAAATTCTGTGAGCATTTGGGCATGAGCTTATCCACTCACTTAACATATTCGTTGAGCACCTACTATGTAGAACTATGTAGAGCAGCCAGTCACTGTTTAGGGACTGAGAAATACAGTGACAAAGAAGATAAACTCCTTAATTCAAATGGAAAATACAGAAACTACACAAGAGGATCGGGAAGGTCCCTGTTAGAAGGTGACATTTTTATGAGACCTAAATGATGGTGGAAAGTGAGCCATGCAAATATCTGAAGGACAGGACAAGAAAAAGAACATTAGAAAAAAAAGGGAAAAAATAGCAAAGGCCTTGAATGGGAATAATTGCATCTTGAAGTGACAGGGCCAAGTGGTGGCACCCAACCCTCAAAGGCAAGGTGGGAGTAGCTGCCATCATGGGCAGCAGAGGGAAAGCAACAATCAGAATAGTCTGACTCATGTAGAGCTCTGGCATTGGCTAATTAATCATGGTGTTTCTAGACGTGAAATTGATAGGAAGCCGACTGCATTCCTATTAGTTTATATAGGCCGAACACTTCCAGGTCGAGTGGACAAAAGACAAATATGAATTATGAAAACAGAGAATCATAGCCCCTCCATCAACTTCCAGACTGGAGCCAGTTTACATACCCAGAACCCTTTGAATGAAGGGGAGGATGGGTCTCCTTGACCTGGGGGTCCATGGTAACTGAAAAACAACTCACAACCTTGTTACATAAAAGGAGAACCAGATTGGTCTGGTGCAGTTATACATGTAATGACTGAAGCTGTGTTATTAATAAAATGCTTAGAATGAATATCTAGACAGAATGGGGGACACAGGGATAGCTTTATATCATTCAGAAGTGTCTCTATGGTGGAATGGAAATCTCAGATCACAGCCCATCAACGTCTAGCCCCTAGGGGTTTGGAAAATGTGAGGAGCACACGAATGTCCAATGAACTACAGGTTCTCTGCCCCAGCTTCCCATTCACCTTTCTTCTTGATCTAACTTAATCCCCGCTTTGCATTTTCCCCAACAGGCTAAGCTTCTTTTTCTTCTCCTCTCTCCCTCTTTTCCCCCTTTTATTCCATTCCTTCATCTCCCTTTCCCAACCTTTGCTTGAGGCTATTATCGCTTTCCATTCACAAAAGTAGTTTCCACTTTAGCGGGTGTGGGTGGTGGGGTCAATTAAGGCTGCACTGATCACCACATTCGACAGGTGAGTTCGGACAAGTGGCATCACCTTTTCAGAATTGTTACTTAAATCAGTGGTTCTCGCAAGTGAGTGTCCTTCACCATCCTGTGAAGGGCTTGTGAAAAGGCATAATTCCAGGTCAGTAGGTTTGGGGTGGGGCTGGAGAATTTATTTTTTAAACAGGTTCCCAGGTGATGCCAATTCTGTTGGCCTGCTCAATACATTTTGAGAAGCAGTTAAACCTGCATTCGGGAAGCACACTATTTCCATTTTCATGGATTTATTATCATTTAGAAACCCACATTTTCTTTGTACTAACACAGCTGGAGCAGTGTGGGCAGGCTGGGAAGCGTGGGAGCAGAAATATTCATTATTTCGTCCGAAAGTCTGACCAAATAATGGTCAATTCTAAGAGGTGCCTGGGGTTGTTGGAAGCAGCTTTTCCTATTCTTTTTGGGCTGCCAACTGGGGACTGTTCTCTTAGCCCAGGGTTTTGTCAATGGCAATGTTTCCCCGGTGGAGATGGGAAAACTTCACTCAGCTGCACTGAGGGTGTCCATTCTGTGTAATGTAATGATGTAGGTTTGGGACTGGCTTTTTGGTTTGATGGCCAGGTTTACTCACAACATTTGTCCAAATCTAATTCAAAGAAAACAAGCTGCGAGAATAAAAATGTCAAGTGAGGCATCTCAACACCACTGTCTCCTTACTTCAGACCTAGTTAATGAGATGTGGTCACTAAAAGTGGCTGAGAGAATGTGCGACCCACTGATTGTCTCCGGCTGATCTCATGCGTAGCCCGTCCTTGCTTCCACCATGCCTGCCGCTTGTGTAGGGAATCATCACCTGTAATAACCCCTTTCTCTTTCAGAGAACACAAAAAATAATTGAGATCTAATTTATTGTTAGATACCTCTGAGACGAGATGGGTCCTTTCTATTCCTCTTTTATCTCCATACCTCTTTCTCTATTCCATATCTGGGAAACCCTTGATTTGATATACATCTTGAGTCTGACCGCTTTTTCACCTCCCTAAAGAGTTTGAATTGAGAGAGTGTGAGGATGCCAGATGGGGTGGCAGGGTAGGGGGCTGCCTTCTAAGGAAAGCAGGATTGAGGGACAGGGCTCTCACTAACGGTATATAATGTGATATACTCACGCTCCCATAAAACCTTCAGTAAAACTTTCTTGTTCACAAATGCCTTGTGCAATCCTTTTATGAGGTTGGGGAAATGAGCACTAAGAAGAACTCTAAGTTGGTGCCAGATGACCCCATGGATGACAGCCACATCTGGCCCACAAGGTCCGCATCCAGCTTTAGGAGTCCTCCACAGACGAACGCCCTAGGTTGGCAATGCTGACATGATGGGGACTCAGTATTTTAGGCTTATCATTCTTGTTACATAGTTCCCTTTGTGTTTTTCCTATTTGTTCATATTTAAATTCATTCAGCACACACGTATCAAATCCTTGCTATGCATTACATGCTGAAGGAACAAGAAAGATAAAGGTAGCTAACACTTACATTCTTCTTTAGAGCTTAAAAATGCTGTTGCATGTATCAGTCTCTTGGATCCAATATAGGCTCTGCTGTCAAATAAATTATGGTGACATCATAAATATGCCTTGTTTAACTAAAGTCAGGTGGTTGAGAAAAGTGAAACAGTATTGAGAGGTATGGGTGTTAACCTTACATTGAGAGCAGTATTTTAAATGAAGAGGAGACAATTCTTAAAAATGGCAAGATGGATTAGGCTTAATACCTTACGTTAATGAAGGGATTTCAAGTGAGTGGCCATGTATTTTTTAATAGACCACCAAAGTAAATTCTATGTAGAAAAATGAAGAATTAAAATGATTGACAGCTTTCCTTGCCTATTTTTGTCCTTTTCTAAATTTACTTCTTTATGGAGAGAAGAGTGGTGATGACAGCCCACAGAAGTGACAGGTGCTTGGGGTCAGTGGGTTTGTTTTGGGGCTGCCAGGAAAGCTTCTGTTTGGATTTGCTACCATGGCGTGCAGCAAAGGAAGCCTGCAATTTTAGCTCTTCTTGACTTTCTTGTTGATATGGGCTTAGGTTGTCTGGAACTACATAAAGATCCTGGGCATTAATTTTTCCATTGAACCTCTCAGGAAAAAAAAAAAGAACGTCCATTCTACGCTACTGACGGCATAAAAATTTTTGGTTTATAAATGAGATAGAATATACCATGACATTACATTATGAAGATACTTCCCTGAAATGATAATGGCAGTGATTTTTATTTTGAAATCTGCATGAGATTCTGATCTCACATTCCCAAGGACAGCTTTGGAACAGCTTGGCTGCCTTGTATTCCCCAAGAAGTCTTCAGAAGACTTTTCAAATTCCGAGAACTTTAGTCTGTTGAACATAAAAAAGGAAGGAACAAAATGAATCCCTTTGTGGAGGGTCTCTGTCGTGTTTACAACGGAAACGAAATGCCATTGTGCATTTTAGGTTGAACTTTAGAATTCTTCCAGCTCCACTATAACAGGCAAAGGAAATAATTGGTTTGTAGCCAGTAATAAGGGCAATCAGCCATCAGGTTTGCTTTGCTAAGCCCCTGTCACACATTTGTGCAGTTACACACCAGGAAAGGGACAGTGGCCAGGTTCTTCGTTAGCCACTGTGTTGTTTATGCTGGGGAAGCAGCCAGCTGTGCATGAGCCGGCCTCACCGTGATGCCCGTGAAGCCTGCAGCCTCTGCCTGCACAGAATCTGTGGAACCATACTGCCTATCTCACCTACATTGGTTAATCACACTGTTTCATTCTGTGTGATAAATTCAATGAGAGGGGAGGAACGGAAGTACATGTGAGGAGCACCTGCTCCTTCTAGCAGTCAGAGGAGGGAGGTTGCTCTGTGAGTGTGCCAGCACCAGGTTGGAGGGTGCCCTAGACACTGATCTCCACCTCTGGAGCCACCAGGTGGGGTATGGAGTGACTGGTGGAGTGGGTCTGATCCTCTGGCCAGAGAAATCTCAGCTGGCCTCTTGGTTCCCCTCCATCTATTGATTACTTGGTGCCATTCAAATATGATCATTTCTCTGGATGTCATTACATGAACGATACTGGGAGGCACCATGCTGGAAGACAGCATCTTGGAGAAGATGGCTAATCAAGGCTTCCAGTTCAAGGAAGAGAATCCTAGGCAGAAACTAAGCATGAAAAAGATCAGAGATAAGCAGTACCATGACACTCAGGGTGACAGTGTATGATTCACCTAGAGGGAAGGCAGAAGGGAGAGGCAAAGGGCCAGAAGTGGAGAGCCTTGTAAGACCCTTTAATCTCCCCCTAAATCTGAGCAGAGCCATTGAAGGATGACAAGCGGGCTGATCATTCCATCGGCGCTGGTTAGAGGAGGCTGGAGCATTGGAACCTGGCAGCAGGCAAACTGAGTGAAACCTGACCAAGGGCTCAACCACGGCCATCACAATTGTTAGTTCAACCAATGTTTTGCAAATTGTGCAGTGAATCGCAAACGTGGATTTTAAAATATGCCTGAGCAGATTGCCTGTATGACTTGAAGACAAGTTCTATAATTACCAGTTAAAGCAACTGGATGGATTATTGATTCTTTAATTTCAGGCCACAAAGAAATCATTACATGGAGTTATAAGAGTTGTTATATTTTAAAAATTGTTAACTATTATTTTTAGCAGGGTACATTTTGCTTGCCTAGGAAGATTGCTTCTCCAGAGCCACTTAGAAAAGTCTCATACAGTCAGCATCAAGGTGGCTGGGACAGTTGAAAAAGAAGGTCAGAGAAAAGAAGAGGTGCCCTCCTGGGTATTTCTAGTCCTAGGGGATTTTATTCTTAGAGTGTAATGTTAATCTTATATCTGGGGATTTGTGCATCAGCCACCAGGCTCCACACTATTCCCCTTCAGTCTCTGGCAAGTACCGATTCTACTATGACCGACTGACATTATGCAGACCCACTGAGACCCTGACGTGTGAGTGTGTGTAACGGTGTTACATTAGGACCGTTTCAGTACTTCTACGTTTTAGATGTTGGGGCATGGGTTCACGATAGTCTACCCTATTCTGAACCATGCTGTGGTGGAATTCACTGAGCTGCGATGGATGTCTTCAGTAGATGAGAGTGAATCTCTAGTTTGTTAGCATTTGGGGTTTCCTCGAGTGTAACCAGTTCTGTTGCCCAAGCAAGAGGAGATGGTCAGGCTGGCTTGACGTTGTTAGTAGAAACACTGGCCTAACTGCAAAAGCACTTGGAGGGCACCATGGCGGGTTCCCTCTGAAGGGCTTTAAGAACAACATGAGTCAGGCCGGTCGCGGTGGCTCACACCTATAATCCCAGCACTTTGGGAGGCCGAGGCGGGTGGATCACATGAGGTCAGGAGTTCAAGACCAGCCTGGCCAACATGGTGAAACCCCGTCTCTACTAGAAATACAAAAATTAGCTGGGTATGCTGGTGAGCAATCCCAGCTACTCGGTAGGCTGAGGCAGGAGGATCGCCAGAACCCAGGACGTGGATGTTAACAACGAGCTGAGACCACGCCCCTGCACTCCAGCCTGGCAGCCTGGATACCAGAGTAAGACTCTGACTCAAATAATAACAATAATAATAAAGAACATGGAGTCCATTCCTTTGCTCACAGTGGCCAGCACAGGTCCTACCTGAAGAGAACAGAGGTGGCTCTCATGACATCTTAGGTATTTTTCAGCACCATTATTCCATTTCGAAAACAAGCCTTTCATTCAGCCTAACACTGCATCTAATAAAATATGATTTTTGAGAGTGAGCTTATGAAATTATGATGTTGGGTTGTTGCTAGATGCTCTTTGAGTGATGAGATTTAAATCTGAAAACCAGCGCGAAACACTCACCACGTTCCTTCTAGGTGAACCTTCAACTGCGAGACAGTCGTTACTCTTTCGATAACTCGAAGGCAGCTTTAATTATTAACTAATTAGGGTGGAAATAGAGGCTTGTCATTTTCATTACTCTCCTGGCACACATTGTTAATAATTTTCTGGCTTTTGGCATGGTGATAAAGGGCACCTCAGTTATGGTTTAAAATGGGGGTGGGGGAGGGCACATCTTGGAAGTAGATTAAATCAAATTTAGTTCTTTGCCTCAGCAATGATACGTGTCATTTTAAAGTAAGACTCACGAGATCTCTGGATCAAGAGGTCAGTACTAAATACGGGAATGAACCAATGCTGCAGGCTCTGGGGGAGGAAGGTGGTGAGTTCTGCCCTGGGGAGAAAGGTTTTATAACACAGCAATTTCACATGGGCTTTAAAGAAGTCGGAATGGGGTAAGGGATGGAATCTGGGGAGAGAGAATATATGACAAAGAGAACTAGAGGGAAAAGGACATCAATGTGAGGCTGTTCAGCATTTATTACATCAACAAATATTTATTGTAGTCTATTATGTGCCGGATACATTCTAAACTCCGGGCACAGCAGAAACTTAAATGGGCATGTTTCTCCTTTCCTGGAGGTCCAAGTCAAGGGACAATGCTCCAAGGATTTTAAGCAGCATGGTAAAGTTGGCATCGGACAGGCAGCAGGTGTCACGGTGTCCAGTGTTGAAAGACCACACCATGCTGGGTCAAAGAACTCAGCCTCCGCTCTCTGGTTTTAAGGCAGCCACGTTGCTAAGTGGCTCTATGGCTTCAGATTTTGTGGTACTAGGACCTCAGCCACCCCCATCGAAGACCTCCAGTTATTTCTGGGAGCAAGTCCCTTGGCGAGCCTCTCGTGCGTCTGCATGGGTTTGCAACAACAGTCCTCTTGCAGTCTTCGCCCTGTCTTTCCTTTCCTGCCCTGGCTCAGGCTCCCAGCTGCCCACAGCATGGCCCAGGTTTCAAGTCCTGGGAAAAGCCTCATCATGCTGGCACCACCTCATAGGAACAGGAGGGATCCTTGGGTAAGTGGAGAGAGAATTTATGTCCTAATTGAAGTAGTCATTACATGAGTGAACACTTTTGTTGGAAGGCACTATATTATATCCTTAAAATGGATACATTTTATATAATTATATCAAAATAAAGTTAATTTTAAAAGAAAATAAAAACTGTGGTGTCCATCTTTTTAGTAACCTCAAGTGTTTTTACTTATTTAGGAGAGCTGTAATTTATTTGTTGTGTACTACGTGTTGAGTGCTATGTGTTTTACATGAATTATTCCATATTATTCCTAGGATGAAAATACGACTATTGCACCCAATTTGTGGCTGGAGAAACTGAGGCTCCCAGAGGCAAAGTAATGAAGGAACTAAACTGATGTCCCTGTAATAAGGGTTAGAGACAGGATTGGAGAACAGCCTTTCTGAATCCAAGTGCTTGTTCTTACCAATTCTGCAAAGCAGCCTCTTTTATCACAAAGGTTGCAATTTTGCTTCCTTAGTAAAATAGATGCACCTGCTGAGCATCTGAGCTCTGGGGAGCTGGTGTGAGGGCGTCGGGGCTCAGAGCTTTACAGAGGGTGCCACAGGAGTTGCCAGCCCATCTACAGTCCTGTCTCCCGATTGCCAGCCCCTGCTCTTAAGTGACCATGCTGGAGTCAGCAGGCGGGAGGCTGTGAACACAGCACTTCATGACTGACTCAGTCCTGTTGCTGCCTGAGCCATCTGGAGGGGCCCGGCTCCCATAGCCCAAGGGATCACTCAGGACGGAGCTCAGGTAACCTTCCGCACCCATGCCTTCTCCTTCTACGTAGTGGCATCACTCTTCACTTGTGGTCAATTCTGCCTTGGACCATCGCTCACGGTGAAGCCAGGGTTGGATTGCTGTGTTCACAGAAGCCACAGTTTAGTCTTTGCAGCCTCTGTTCACTTCATAGATCACCCAGGGAGCGCATGAGCCAGGGGGCCATTCTCACCCCTGAGGACCAAACTAGACCTGGGGACTCCGCTCCTCCCCTGCCCCACCTCCCGTCTCTGATTCCATCTGTCCCCAAGATAGACTAGAAGAGAATAGTAATATTCTGCAGCCTAAAGACTGAAGCCTCCCCTTTGCCCCACACCCCATAAGGTATCAAGGGACACTTTGAAGAGAAACTGAATTGACACTAGTTCCAGTTATTGAACACCTGAGCTAATGGACTGTGGTCATCCATCCCTTTATACGTAAACGTAGTAGTCTGGAGTGTGAGTCTGGGGGATTTGGGTGAACCATGGAGGGCCAGGCCTTCTACAGAGCATTGTCCTTCTAGGTTCTGGGAGAGAAAATGGGATAGGAAGGTGTTGGCCCCAAGGGCGGATCACACGATGGACTCTTGCATAAGTATTTGCAACGGCTCTGAGCCCCACTCAGGGAAGAGAGGGAATATATACAGGCGGCTCTGGGGCTAGAGAGAGAAGATGAAAACTTCTTTAGCAAAGATTACTCCCGAGAGAGGGAAAAGGAGGGGCCCAGTGACCTCCAGGTTGTACAGGGATTGCATATTCTCCTGAACCCATCAGCTTTCTAGCACCTCACCAAGTGGAGACACACAGACATACCCCACAAACAGGGATCTAGGAGGATTTCAGACAATATTGAAATGTCTTTTCAGTGACCTCTCTGCATCTAACCTAACTTCAATTCAAAACACAAGCTGCTTCAGCTACGCTGAGAGAGAACTCCTCCTCTCAGGATGTCAACTCACTCACACTGTCAGTCTCTCCCAAGGCAGCATTAACATAGGAAAACCCACAGTACCGACCTCCACACCCTGTCTCCCGGTCTTGCAGTTTGTATCACAAACAGTGATGGAAGAAGAAAGAGAATAAAGAACAAATTAAGGGGACAAATGAGTATAAAAGTCAAGATTAGAAAGATGGAATGAAAGAACAGAGAGGTCTTTCTGGGGTTTGACAGACCCTGAAGAAGAACTGCTGGTTTCAGAAGAACAAAATTGTGGTCACTTCACCTCAGAAACAGTCATGTATGGCATTTATGGGTCCCTTCCTGCCACCCTTTCTGTCTAAAACTCATTTTTGTATTATCCTTTTGTCCTTCCTTCTGTAAACTAAAAATAAAGATCCAAGCAACAATGCCTCCCCTCACCACCACACCCACTGACTGGGCCCACTTGTGGCCCAGAATATCCCTAAAACTGAGTTCCTCGCTTTTCCACTGCTGGTGGAAGTGTAAATTAGTGCATCCATTGTGGAAGACAGTGTGGTGACTCCTCAAGGATCTAGAACCGGAAATATCATTTGACCCAGCAATCCCATTACTGGGTACATACCCAAAGGATTACAAATCATCCTACTATAAAGACATATGCACACTATTTACAGTATTATTGCAGCACTATTTACAATAGCAAAGACTTGGAACCAACCGAAATGCCAATCAGTGAAAAACTGGATAAAGAAAATGTGGCACATGTACACTATGGAATACTATGCAGCCATAAAGGATGAATTCATGTCCTTTGAAGTGACACGGATAAAGCTGGAAACCATCATTCTCGGCAAACTGACACAAGAACAGAAAACCGAATGCCGCATGTTCTCACTCATAAGTGGGAGCTGATCAATGAGAACACGTGGACGCAGGGAGGGGAACATCACACACCAGGGCCTGTAGTGGAGACGGGGGCAAGGGGAGGAAGAGCATTAGGACACATACCTAATGCATGCAGGGCTTAAAACCTAGATAACGGTTGATGGGTGGAGCAAACCACATGGCACATGTATACCTATGTAACAAACCTGCACGGTCAGCCCATGTATCCTAGAACTTTTAAAAAACAAAAACCAAAAAATTGAGTTCCTGGCAATGATGGGATGGGTGATCAGATACCTCGTTAGACCCCTTCCTTTGGTGGTTCAGACACAACTGACCCGGCACTACCGTTAAAATAGAGATCGTAAGATGGACAGAACAGATGCTCTGTGGCAACAAGTTATGAGATTATATTTTTATTTATTTATTTATTTTTTTGAGACGGAATCTCCCTCTGTTGCCCAGGCTGGAGTGCAGTGGTACGATCTCGGCTCATTGCAACCTCCGCCTCCCGGGTTCAAGCAATTCTCCTGCCTCAGTCTCCTGAGTAGCTGGAATTACAGGTGCGCACCACTACGTCTGGCTGATTTTTATGTTTTTAGTAGAGATGGGGTTTCACCATGTTGGCCAGGCTGCTCTCCAACTCCTGACCTCAGGTGATCTGCCCGTCTCCACCTGCCAAAGTGCTGGGATTACAGGCCTGAGCTGCTGCACCCAGCTTCTTTTTCCGTGCCTGTCTTATTTTTGTATTTTTAGTAGAGACAAGGTTTCACCATGTTGGTCAGGCTGGTCTAGAACTCCTGACCTCATGATCCACCTGCCTGGGCCTCCCAAAGTGCTGAGATTGCAGGCATGAGCCACCACTCCCAGCCGGTTCCAAATTGTGAACAGGGCCCATAGCCATGCCAGGCAAGGGTTAAGTCACACCCCCCGCCCCCCACACTTAAAGAATCAACTATGTTCTAACTGCCAGGAGGTTTCTCTTTTTCTCCAGCAGCTAAATAAGCACTGGGCCGAGATAAACAATGTGGAAGCGATCGCAGCTCAGCCACTGCCAGACGCTGACTCAGCCCCGCTGTTCCAGCAGCCGTAACCATGGCTTTGATTGGACAAGAGACTGATGTCAGTGACTTTCTCCGATAAGAAGAGCGCCAGCGGCGGACCAGATCCGGACAGTTTAGAGGGTGTGCACTTGCTGGCCTCACAGTCAGGAAAAGACCTTTTGACCTACAGGGCCTCATGGTAATACATTTAAATATGAAGTCTCCACTCCAAACTGAACATGGGTCATATGCGACATGCATGTTAATTCAATTTACTTGTGTCAGGACCACCTTCATGAATATTTATAGTTCTTCCTTTAACCTGTTGAATATGTATGTTTAGCCAGTCTGTTCAGCATAAAGCTCCCACCCTAACCCTTCCTCCTTAAAAGTGCCTGTCTCTGGGCCTCACTCAAGGCCTGTGTTTCACAGCCCTTGGGATGGCCACCTTACAGGTAGCAACTCTTTACAAGAAATAAAGTCTCCTCTCCTTTTCCAAACTCAGAGTGTGGGTTTCTTCTTTCCTTCCCTTCCCCCTCTTTTCTCTTTTTCTTTTTCCCCTTCCTCACTGCCTTCCTTCATTACTTCCTATCCTCCTGCCTTTTTTCTTTCTTTTTTGAGAAGTGCCAAACTCTCCTGCAACGGTAGAGAAAAAGACAGGATCACTAAGGTGTTTTGATTGTTTAATTACCGGGCTATTTCAGGTACGTCAATGTTTTTAGTATCAGCAGTCCTGCAGACATTTTGCTTTTTTCACCAGAAACTATTTTTTAATTAAAGTTGTCTGCTGTCTGTTGATTTTCATTTTTGTAATCATGCAAGATCTTCCTGTAAGCCACTTCAGAATATCCTCTTTTCACATTTAAGGCTGCAGTAATTAGACCCAGATTTGCTGAGCCTGTGGGAATCCTACAACCAAAGTGATCTTAATGGCATTTTAATGTCTAAACTCTTCTGTTCTTATGTGTAAGGTTACTAAGTAGATAAAAGAAATTGCTTTGACACCCTGGTACTTAGTGAAGTTTGGAAAATGCCCCTTAAGGGTGAAAGGTTTGTGAGTTTTTCTTTACTCAACAAAAAACAGTGAAACCTCCAAACCTGTATCAGTATTCACAATGTTTTCGGGGATTTTGGTCTCTTTACACTTCAGATACTTTCAGATATACTTGGGTAAATACTTATGTAGGAGGAACTAAAGATTTTATGAATGACAACACCTTGTAAATCAGGAAAGAGTTAAAAAAAAAAAAGGAAGTATTCAATGGTTTTAATAGGAGAGATGTGTCTTCAAAAGAAAGGTATACATTTTGCAAATTAAAGACATGGTGGTATTTGGGATTTACTTGAGAAGACTTTGCATGAGACTTATTTATACTTTATAAAGCCTTATAAAATACCCAGTTCACAGATGCCAATTTTATTGGTATTACCTCCATATATGATTTCTGATAGATGGTCAAATGAAGAAAAGGCTAAAAGAAATTAACCAAAGCATGAAATCATTATTGTCTCAGACTGTTACCTCACTTAAATTTTCTCTTATTTTAGGGGTCCAAGAACTGTCACCTGGATTATCCCTGGAGGATCTGTCCTATTCCCCAAATGCTACAAACTTCACTTTGAATTCAATGATAAAATTCTTTGCTGGTTGGTTCCTTTGACCCATCCCAGTCTTTTCTAAGTGTGAGATAATTTCTGAGCAGAGACCTGCTTTGTTATTCTTGTAGAATCAGTCCATTATCTCAGTAACGTTCCCCTCCTGGTAATTACACAGCACATGTGTATGTCAGTGCATTCATGGAGCACTCGTTGTGTGCAAGGCATTATGCCAGGACCGCAAGACTTCAAGATACCCAGGACAGTCCTCGAGTTGCTGTTCTCTTTTGGAAAGTCTCCAAAGTGAACCAATAAGTGAGTACAATACAATGGTGTGATAAGGATGTAACGGATTCCTAAGGAGGGTACAAGGTCAGACTTACAGTTGAGTCGGGACCTTAGAATGCAGGTCTGACTGGCATATTAGTCTGTTCTCACGCTGCTAATAAAGACATACCCAAGACTGGGTAATTTATAAAGGAAAGCGGTTTAATTGACTCACATTTCCACATGGCTGGGGAGGCCTCACGATTACAATCATGGCAGAAGGCGAATCAGGAACAAAGTCACATCTTACCTGGCAGCAGTCAAGAGAGTTTATGTGGGGGAAACTACTGTTTATAAAACTATCAGATCTCGTGAGGCTTATTCACTACCACGAGAACAGTATAGGGAAAACTGCCCCCATGATTCAATTATCTCCACCTGGTCCTGTCCTTGACACATGGGGATTATTATAATTTAAGGTGGGGTTCGGGTGAGGACACAGGCTAACCATATCAACTGGAAATAGGACTGTGGGTATCAGTCAACAGCTGAAGGTTGAGATCACTGATTTACATGAGGGTAGGGCATACAGCAGGAAGAAGAGAGGCTTGGGGAAGATCAACATTTAGGGAGTGAATGCAGGAAGAAGAATATCGGGAAGCTCCAGGAAAGACGTTGTCAGGGAGAAGGAGAAAGGACCAGGGTTGTTCAAGAATCTTCATTTCGCATCCCAGATCGGTCCACATGGAGCTGATGTGCCTCTCCTTACTGCTGCCAGTTCTACTTCCTTTCCTCTTGTGAATTCTTCAAGAAGAACAGAAATGTTTGCTTCCACTGTGCAAGGCCCCCAGATTGGTTAATGTTATTTGTAACGAAGAACTCTGTTTTGAGTGGCCTAATGAATATGTAGCACTGTATGTCATTGTGTCTTTTGGGTCCATGACCTTAAAAAGACTATTTTTTCTTAGATGTGGGATATCATTAAAATTACGTTCCACAGAAACTAATTAGGATTACTCATTTCTGATTACCAATAAATATCTTTAAAGAATGGTGCCTAGCTTGGAGAAAATTTCAACAAGTAAATATACCTCTGAACAGTTAGATATCTTTCCTATTTAACTTATAACTTTTTCAATACTGCTCAATGTTATACTCATTTTCACACAAGTTTATGAAGAATTAATTCATTCTGGTATGGTGTTACTCCTCAGTATTTTTTTTTAATCAAACAATCCTAAACCAGTTTTTCCAGGTGTTAATGCCCTTGTAACTTTTCTTTGGCTTTCTTTTGCCCCAAGTTTCACGGTATCAGGGAAGCTCTCACTAGATCATATTGTAAACTCTCCAAGAATTGGTACCCTTCTTTTACTTCTTTGTATTAACCTAATCCTCTCTATGGAAAATGATCGATAACTATATATTGATAATCAATTGCTTACAACTTGTCAGTGAAATGAACAGTTAGCATTCCCAGGATCCCAATTCTTTCTTTGTCTGTCGCTCCGTTTTTAGACCCCACAGAAATGGAATAACAAAATCTTATTCAGAGATATGCTGATTCGTGTGGACATCCTGAGAGGATCTTTTTGCAATAAGAAAAGAACCTCATACAAATTTTGCCAATACCTATAAGATTTTTTCCTCCGAGCATGTTAAAAAAACTGCACAATGTTAGCCTTCATTGAAATTCACTGTTTTTGGATATGCAGAGACCTAGCTGAGTTGAGAGGCTGTTGCATTTTAAAGACAGCTCCATCATTTTCAGAAAACTTACCCTTTAAACTTATTTAACCCAAATAGAGTGGGTTCAATAAAATTTGAAATAGAGTTATAAATATATTTCCCACTACTAACTAGTGTGTGTTAATATCCTCTAAGTAAATTCTTTATTAGCCTAGGCATGCAAGGGAACCAGAGTCCAGGGAGTTCAGAGGGGGTGGTGTCTGTGTGTGTCTCCTATTGCCACTGTCACGAACTACCACAAACTTTGAGTCTTAACACACATGGATTATCCTACGGTTCTGGACACCAGAAGCTGTAAAGAAGTCGTAACAAGGAAGAAATGTGTTGGCCGGGCTGCGCGCCTCCTGCAAGCCTTAGGGGAGAATTCCTTTCCTTTCTTTTTCCAGTCCTAGCGGCCAGCTCCATTCCTTGGTTCAGAACCCCGTCCAGCCAACGATCGCAGCATGCCCAGCTCTGCAGCCATCACCGCACCTCCGTCTCTGACTCCGGCCCTCCCCTCTCCCTTTCAGAAGGACACTTGTGATCACATTTGGCCCACTGGCTAATCCAGGATTACACTCCCATCTCAAGATCCCTAATTTAATGACATCTGCAAAGCTCCTTTAGTATATAAGGTCAGAGAGTCCAAGGTTGTGGGGACGAGGGTGTGGTGGCATCTTTGGGGAGCTATTAATCAGCCCTTAGCACAAAGGGTGCCCGGCTGGCAGAAGGTCCTCTTCGGCCCTCTTCTCTGTGCCCAGAGGATCTGGCTGGCTCTATTCTCCCTTTCCCCACTTTTCTTTCCAATGTGCCACATTTCTTCATCTCTTTCCTCTTTTACCTTTCATTTTGCATGTGCTCTGTTCTTAGTCATTCTAAAAGGACCAAGGCAGGAGTAATGAGTATACACCTTTAATACATCAAGGGGATATACAGCCTGTACACGATAACATGAGCTCTCAATTCTGGATGAGTTATGAGATGAGATAGGGAAGGATACAAGGGATTGTGGCAGCCTGAAATATGCCCATTGTGCACTCAGCAGTAGGCATGATAAGTAGCTCGATGCCACGTCTTCATCGCAGTCCCAGAGTAAATGCATTTTATTGATTTTTCTGTTTAAAAATCTCATCTGCCCAAGTAGTATGTTTAATGCTACAAGAACAACAGAAATAAGTTAAAACTCTAACAGGCAAAATAAGTCCTCCAATAAATCGGAAAAGCTGCAGCAATTTGTTTAACTCTTCGCAAGTTTATTTATACATCAGTTGACTTTTCAGTTACCCTTTTGGTTTCTCCTAGCTTTTAGGAAACAATGTAAGTGCTTCTGTCCAATTTAAGGATGATCACTTTTAAAAATCACACGAAGGTTTGGTGGTGGGAGAATTTCTTCCCACAGTGATTACTTGACGATGTGAGTTTCTATTGGGAGGAGAAAGACCACTGTCGATAAAGTTTAATAAAATTATTTATATTTAAATTGAGAGATGCTTGTCCTATTAGCAATAATTTTTATAGAGCAAGTAAATCTTCACTTACCTTTTATCCCCCAAGATTGTTCTAAGCACAATTGTAAAGCATTTCCTGGACGGGCGCAGTGGCTTTTATACCTGTAATCCTAGCACTTTGGGAGGCAGAGGTGGGCGGATCAACTTGAGGGCAAGAGTCCGGGACCAGCCTGGCCAACATAGTGAAATGCCATCTCTACTAAAAATACAAAAAATTAGCTGGGTGTTGTGATGCACGTCTGTAATCCCAGCTACTTGGGAAACTGAGGCATTAGAATTGCTTGAGCCTGAAAGAGAGGTTGTAGCAAGCCAAGATTGTGCCACTGCATTCCAGCCTCGGTGACAGAGTATAACTGTCTCAAAGAAAAATCGCATTTCTCCACCTCCCTTTTCCTGTTCTTCCTGCCTCCCTATTTACCCCTAATTCACGCTTTGCTGGTACCTAGTGCTGTTGTGCACTTTCCAGCCTCTCCAGAGACCCCCACTGCAGAGCCTCAGCTGGGCTAGCCCTCCTTACCCCCTGCTCCCTTCCAGAATCTTCCATGAAACTTCAAAGATCTTTTCTTCAGAGGATTGCCATCAGGTCTGCCAGTTGTCCCATGTTAGACTGCCCGATTCTTGTGAAGGCACTGGTATGCTTCTGTTATCCTCTCTGGAATGGCTGGAAGTAGAGGGCTTGAACTAGAATTCCCAACATGAGTTCTTTAGACCACAAGTTTCCTAGGAGGTGAATAGTTGCCACATAAAAACTAGATTCAATTGTCAAATAAACCTGGGAAACTTGTCATGTGCACCGGCACATGTGAGAATAAAATACCCCAAATAACTTGTTTAGGGACACTTTACACAGTATTTCCCATCATACCTTCTATAGGACCAAGAGATTTGAGACCTCGTCAAGAAGAAAAGATCTTTAAAGATGAACTGTCATCCTCAGTAATGGACCAGAAAGCATTCTGGAAATCATCAGCACAAAGCGAAGCAGAGAAGTTACTCAGCTGTGTTTGGGATCGAAGGCCTTCAACAGCAGGGCAAGAACACGCAACTCAAACGCAGGTGGAAGAAGGAAAACCGTTGGTTCATTCATTGTAAAGCGTAAGAGTAGATTTGCCTCAGCTGGGGCTTGGCCTTCACTAACAACTCAAACTTTAGCAGAAAAAGGAAAATTCTTGGATTGTTTACTAAAAAATCCAAAACGAGGATTGGCCGAGGCATTCTAACATAGTCATTGGGGATTGGTGTTTTTCTATCTCCTGGCTCTGACTTCTGCCTCTTTAATTTTATTTTGAGGACCCCAAGTGGTGTCTTTGAGATGTGGTAAACTCACATCTTCTCACTGCAAAGGAAAAGTCAGAACAGTCTTCTTGCATTTCACTGGTTCTGCTGATTGGATGACATGATCCTCTCTGAACCCCTCAGAGTAGCCAGGGAGATATCATATTCTGAATGGTCAGATCTGAGTCCTGGGACCAGGGCAAGGAACAGCTCCACCCAACGCACATGGTCGGAAGATATGCAAGACAGTGGTTTGCTGGAGAAAATTGTGGCATTATTACCAGAAGTAGAGTGAATGGGTTCTTGCTGGCCAGAATACAACAAATGTCTTGGTCTTTATGTATTAAAAGCTATTCAGTTTTATAAGATTAAAGGATTAGCAGGTTAGTGGTGCAGATAATCAAGATGCCTGCAGTTATTACAGAAAATGCTAGAGAAAGAAGATGCCCCCAGAATATGAAGCAAAGGCTAGCCTCTGAAAACATGACTATCCAAAACTCACCTCATAGAGCATTAATCAGTGCTCTGTTCCTTAGTAAATTGGTTTCCTTAAGGTAAGGACTTCATCTCCCCCTCCCTATTACTCAACATAATACTTTGTGCTGAAGAACTTGACTAAATTAATGAATACATTTTCAGATATACTTCAAGATGATATTTTTAAAATGTATGACCTGGGGTACTTGGAAAATACCCCTGTCCAGTCAAAAAGTGAACTGTTTGTGGACCATACTATGCTAACAGAGAAAACTTGTAACCTAATAAGCTGTTCTGAACACATCTGCAGACTATGGGAAAGCATGGGTCTTGGTCCAGGAGGAGTCTAGGAAGGGAGAACAAAGAGCTGGGACTTTTCAAAATCAGTGGGAGAGGCGCCCTGTGCAGCTGTCTAAGTCTGGTCAGCTTGCTATCGACTGGCAGGCTTATACACAACAGAAATTTACTTCTCACAGTTCTGGAGGCTGGAAGTCCAAGGCCAGGGTGCCAGCATGGTTGAGTTCTGGTGAGGGTGCGTTTTGGGTTGCAGACTGCTGACTTCCCACTATAACCTCACATGGCAGTAAGAGTCGGGGGGCTTCCCATTTTTTTTTTTTTTTTTGAGACGGAGTCTTGCACTGTCACCCAGGCTGTAGTGCAGTGGCGTGATCTTGGCTCACTGCAATCTCCACCTCCTGGGTTCAAGCAATTCTCCTGCCTTAGCCTCTCAAGTAGCTGGGACTACAGGCATGTGCCACCACGCCCAGCTAATCTTTTTTTGTATTTTTAGTAGAGATGGGGTTTCACCATCCCATTTTTTTAATAAAGGCACTGATGCCATTCACGAGGGCTCTGCTTCTGTGACCTAATCACCCCCAAAGGCTCCATCTCCTAACACCATCACCTTGAGATTTCAGCATATAGATTTTAGGGGTACACAAAGTCACACTAGCTTAACTCTGTGTAGCTTTCTTCTCTCTTGTATCTGTCCCACAAATTCAAGCCTTCCTGGTCTCCCCAAACTTTGGGTTCTCTCTCTCTTCAACTCAGCAAGGTACTTCTTGGGGTTCCCTCCCTGTCCCAAATGTAGTGTCCTGTTGAGACCACAAGGCTCGCTCATCTTGTTTCCTTCCACTCAGGGACCACAATACTGTGTAGCCCTTTGTGCAAATCCTTCCTGCATCGATTTTCTCCCGTTTTCTTTTTTCTTTCTTCTCTTTTTTTCTTTTTTGAGATGGAGTTTCTCACTCTGTCACCAAGCTGGAGTGCAGTGGTGCAATCTCGGCTCACTGCAACCTCCACCTCCCGGGTTCAAGTAATTCTCCTGCCTCAGCCTCCCGAGTAGCTGGGACTACAGGTGCACACCACCACACCCAGCTAATTTTTGCATTTTTAGTAGAGACGGGGTTTCACCATGTTGGCCAGGATGTTTTCAATCTCTTGACCTTGTGATCCACCTGACTTAGCCTCCCAAAGTACTGGGATTACAGGCATGAGCCGCTGCGCCTGGCTTTTTCTCCAGTTTTTTAAGTGTTTAAGGTGAGAGGAGAAATCTGGCTCCGCTACCCCATCTTGGCTTTTGACATATACAGTGAATGCATTTGTCTGGCTGGGAGTGAAGGCCTAAGGAGGACCTGTGGAATGGACAGAGGAGGGAAGATACAACTGGCTACACAGTTCTGGCTTCTGAACAGCATCCTCACAGCCTCTCCTGGTTCTCTGACGAATGACAATGGCTAAGTGTAATCTGAATCCCAAGGATGTCCTAGTGGACATTAATCATGTTTTCTGGAGGTGGGGCATCAGTAGGATGTATTTGCTTGGGTTTACTCTAAGTCTGGTCTTCCCAAGGCAGAGACCAGAACATTTGGATCCTGAGTGGTCTCTGAGGCATTGATTCAGGTATGTGACCTGGCCTCCAAACATCAGCTTCTGCCCTGAGACCTTTCAGTTGAGTGACTTGAGGAGCGTGGGTCTGGGCACAGTCCATTCTCTCAGAACAGGTGGTGGCACAGTTGTCTCGCAAGACCCTCTGTGTTGATCCCTTTGTGTTGCTAAAAAGAAACACCTGGGGCTGAGTAATTTATAAAGAAGAGGTTTATTTGGCTCATGATTTTTCGGCTGTACAAGAAGCACAGCTCCAGCATCTGCTTCTGGTGAAGTCTTTAAGTGGCTTCCACTCATGGCAGAAGGCGAAGGGGAGCCAGCGTGCAGAGATCATATGGAGAGATAGGAAGTGAGAGAGGTGGGCGAGGGAACTAATAGAGCAAGAACTCACTCACCCCAGGGAAGACGTTAATGTATTCCTGAGGAATCTGTCCCATGACCCAAACACTCCCCATTAGGCCATGCCTTCAACATTAGAGATCAGATTTCAACATGAGATTTGGAGGGGTCAAGCAAACCAAATTAGAGTAAAAGTGGGTTGAAGTGGACTGTGGTTACCGTGCTGTTTCCTCTAGCATCCAGGGGGCAGCAGCAGAGGCCTGGCTCCCTGGCCAGGCAGCTCATGGCTGGATTTTAGCCACTGTGCCTGGAACCCTAGCTTTCAGTCTGTTTTACCAGCCATCCCAATAATTCTGTGAGTACCTCCTTTTTCTTCCTCGTCAGCCAGAGTTGGCTGACTCCCACTCTTACTTGGAAGACTCATTATCTTGGTTGTAGTATTATTTGCTAGGTAGCAAATGATTGACAAAGAGGTAACTGAAAAATAGGATGTCACTTTATCAAATAAAGAAAGGCTAAATTTAAATAGCTGCTTCCAAGTAGACATAAGTCCTTACTTATAGGCTTGTCTGTGCATATCACAGACCAATGCTGAAGACCAAAAGAGAGCAAAGGCATTAATTATTCCAAGACTTATCTCTTTCTATTGTCAACTGTAAATTTTTCCACTTGAAAGAAAATCTTCTATTAGTCTAGTAACTGAGTATTTTAATGACCTGTGTCAGCACTATGCAAACCATATATTTTCTGAACAAGTTTCTAGGCTTCACAAGCATTTCCGGAGATGGACATTTGTTACCAAGGTATAGGATGTACTAAGCTGACAGATGGCTTTCTTTAACAGATGACTTGGAAATAGCATCTGATTTCATTAATTTTATAACTTTTCATTCATTTACATTTATAAGTTGAACGTGTAGCTGCTATGCTTCATTTTGTTCTTTTGAAAGAAATGCATCCCCAGGATGGAGCCTACTTGGTCGTGATGGAGAAGCTTCTTGATGTGCTGTTGCAATCTGTTTGCCAGTGTTTTATTGAAGATTTTTGCGTCGATGTTCATCATGGATATTGGCCTGAAGTTTTCTTTTTTAGTTGAGTCTCTGCCTAGTTTTGGTATCAGGATGATGCTGGTCTCATAAAATGAGTTAGGGAGGATTCCCTCCTTTTGTATTGTTTGATACAGTTTCAGAAGGAATGGAACCAGCTCCTCTTTGTACATCTGGTAGAATTGGGCTGTGAACCCATCTGGACCTGGACTTTTTTTGGTTGGTAGGCTTTTGATTGCTGCCTCTACTTCAGCCCTTGTTACTGGTCTATTCACTGTTTCAGCTTCCTCCTGGATTAGTTTTGGTAGAGTACAAGTGTCTAGAAATTTATCCATTTCTTCCTGGTTTACTGGTTTACGTGAGTAGAGCTGTTTGCAGTAATCTCTGATGGTAGTTTGTATTTCTGTGGGATCAGTGGTGATATCCCCTTTATCATTTTTTATTGCATCTATTTGATTCTTCTCCCTCTTCTTTTTTATTAATCTGGCTAGTGGTCTGTCTTGTTCATCTTTTCAAAAAACCAGCTACTGGATTTATTGATGTTTTGAAGGGTTTTTTGTGTCTCTACCTCCTTCAATTCTGCTCTGATCTTAGTTATCTCTTGTCTTCTGCTAGCTTTTTAGTTTTTTTGATCTTGCTCCTCTAGTTCTTTCAATTTTGATGATAGGGTGTTGATTTTAGATCTTTCCTCTCTTCTCTGGTGGGCACTTATTGCTATACATTTCCCTCTCAATACTGCTTTAAAGGTGTCCCAGAGATTCTGGTAAGTTGTGTCTTCATTCTGGTTGGCTTTGAAGAACATCTTTATTTCTGCCTTCATTTCATTGTTTATGCATCACGACCAAGTAGGCTTCATCCCGGGGATGCAAGGCTGATTCAACATATGCAAATCCATAAATGTAATCCATCACATAATCGGAACCAAAGACAAAAACCACCTGATTATCTCAATAGATGCAGAGAAGGCCTTCGATAAAATTCAACAGCTCTTCATGCTAAAAACTCTCAATAAACTAAGTGTTGATGGAATGTATCATAAAATGATAAAAGCTATATATGACAAACCTATAGCCAATATCATACTGAATGGGCAAAAGCTGGAAGAATTCCCTTTGAAATCAGGCACTAGACAAGGATGCCTTCTCTCACCACTCCTATTCAACATAGTATTGGAAGTTCTAGCCAGAGCAATCAGGCAAGAAAAAGAAATAAAGCATATTCGAGGAGAGATCCAAGATGGCCAAATAGCAGCCGCTCAGGATTGTAGCTCCCGTTGAAAGCGCAAAGAGTGAGTGGATGCCACATTTTCAGATGAATTTTTATTGCCCACGGATCAAAGATTCCCAGCGGAGGAGCCCCACGGGTCGCCAGCGCGACTCTTTTGGCCAGCGCAGCCGTTTTGCAGGCACCCCGGCGCGGCATTTCTCAGTCCGGAGTATACGGGACTAAGTGCCCTTTTAGTTGGCGTTTGGAGCTCTGGGAAGGCGGAGTCTCCCATTCAGCTGATTGAAAAGCGGACTGAAGTGGGGAACCAGACCGGGAGATTCCCGGGCAGAAAAGTGCCACGAATCTTAACGCCGCTGTTTCAGCCGGTGTAGTGGGTTGCCGCAGGGGAAGGCTGGTCTCCCCCTCCACACACACACACACACACACAAAGCAGTTGGAACTGCTGAGGATTGAGAGTTTCACAGCAAGTACAGCTGAACCCGGGAAGGTCCAGCTCTGTGGGGGAGGGGCGTCCGCCAAAGGAAAATTAAGAAACAGAAAAAACTTTACCACCAACAAGCTGGACGTCCACTCAGAGACCTAATCTGAAAGTCAATAATTACACAGACGACAGGTGGAAAAACCCACAAAGATGGGAAGAAACCAGCGCAAAAAGGCTGAAAACACCTGAAATCAGAAAGCCTTTCCTCCTGCAGAGGATTGCAGTGCCTCATCACCAATTGAACAAGGCCTGATAGAGAATGAATGTGAGGAATCAACAGAATCAGGCTTCAGAAGGTGGATAATGGGAAACTTCTGTGAGCTAAAAGAACATGTTCTAGCCCAATGCAAGGAAACTAAGAATCTTGAAAAAAGGTTTGACGAAATGTTAACGAGAATGGACAACTTAGAAAGGAATATAAGTGAATTAATGGAGCTGAAAAACACAATATGAGAACTTCCCGAAGTATGCACAAGTTTTAACAGTCGAATTGATCAAGCAGAAGAAAGGATTTCAGAGGTCAAAGACCAACTTAACGAAATAAAATGAGAAGACAAGATTAAAGAAAAAAGGGTAAAAAGGAATGAGCAAGGTCTCCAAGAAATATGGGACTATGTGAAAAGACCTAATCCACGTTTGATAGGTGTACCTGAATGTGACGAAGAGAATGAATCCAAGCTGGAAAATATTTTTCAGGATATTATCCAGGAAAACTTTCCTAACCTAGCAAGGCAGGACAATACTCAACTCCAGGTAATACAGAGAACACCACAAAGATATTCCTCAAAAAGAGCAACCCCAAGGCAAATAATCATTAGATTTACCAGGGTTGAAACGAAGGAGAAAATACTAAGGGCAGCCAGAGAGAAAGATCAGGTTACCCACAAGGAGAAGCCTATCAGACTCACAGCAGATCTCTCAGCAGAAACCCTACAAGCCAGAAGAGAGTGGGGGCCAATAATCAACATCCTTAAAGAAAAGAACTTTCAACCTAGAATTTCATATCCAGCCAAACTAAGTTTCATAAGTGAAGGAAAAATAAAATTTTTTACGAACAAGCAAGTACTCAGAGATTTCATTACCACCAGGCCTGCTTTACAAGAGCTTCTGAAAGAAGCACGATATACAGAAAGGAACAACCAGTATCAGCCATTCCAAAAAACTCATTGGTAAGCTGCATCCAGACCCATCTCACATGCAAGGATATACAGAGACTTAAAACAAAGGGATGGAGGAAGATTTGCCAACCAAATGGAGAGGAAAAAAAAAAAAAAAAAAAAA
>PVKV010023403.1:16597-33529 GCA_004027835.1 Alouatta palliata | reverse complement strand
GCTCCCCTCCCTGTGTCCATGTGTTCTCATTGTTCAACACCCGTCTATGAGTGAGAATATGCGGTGTTTGGTTTTCTGTTCCTGTGTCAGTTTGCTGAGAATGATGGCTTCCAGGTTCATTCATGTCCCTACAAAGGATGCAAACTCATCGTTTTTGATGGCTGCATAATATTCCATGGTGTATATGTGCCACATTTTCACTGTCCACAGGGTACAGTCATAGCATATAATACAAACATAATTCTGGTCTGAACTCTGATATCTGACCTCGAAATACATTGTTTACATTCTACATCATTTCTCATAAGAAAGTGCTTAAGATAAGGGTGGATGTGAACCTGGACAGACTTTTCTGTTAACCAACTCATAAAATTTTAAGCAGGAAATCTCTCTTGGCACCATACCAAGTGTTATCTTTTTTCTTTAATAGAACATGACTTATTTCCATGACATTCCATGAAGCTAAAGAACGTAACTCTTTGTGATGTGAATGATTGAGCCATGCCTTCAGGTGATCTGGGCTACATAGGACTTTGACTCAACAAGCAAAAAAGTCAAAGGAGAAGTACTTTGTGATTTACATTTATAAAATGTTTCTTATATTCACTGTGAACCCTTAAATAAAACCAAAATGTTGCTGATTATTGAGCTCATTTACAAGGATGGTTATAAAAAAATAAAATAGTGACCTAGGTGGATTGATGAAGTCCTGCCAATGTGCAACTTACTAGATTTCTTACTAGAGTTCCAGGGATTTTGTGGTTATACATATAACTTAAAACATTAAGTTACTACATCACTGAAAATCTGTGTCTATCTAATCTCAAAAATCCATCTCTTCATTGCAACTTGAATTTTATTAAGGATAGATACAATCAAAGTTTCTGCATAGATACACAGATATTTACACAGATATATACTTCAGGCATTATAGATATATAAACCATATAGAGGGTTACCTACATAGCAATATTTCCTTAAATGATTTGGTCCAGATATCAAGTAATGGTTTCTAAAAGAATGCTTTCCTAGATGAGTTATAAAAACAATCAGAAACAGCACAGTATAACGTCTCCCTTATAAAGTATTCATGAACATTATTTAGTATGTATTAAATTTAAATGTAAATTCCTTAAATCTAGCAATCCTAAGGAAATCTAAGAATATATTCTACACATAAAATAGCATTCAGGATTAAAATATATGTACAAATATGTTTGTTTCAACACTGATCAAATGGGAAAAAAATAAAAACACATCAAGAGAGCTGGTGGAATAACATATAATACATAAATACAATGAAACACTATACAATTATAAAAAATACAACATATGTGCATGTATTGAACCAGAAATATGTTCAGAATATAGTGTTAAGCAGAAATAAATTTTCCAACAAATACTTGTAGTATGATATATCATTTTATGATGTAAGTATGTACATGCATACACATTAGTGTGTGTATACACATGCAATATAGATGGCCATATATAAAGTTAAATTGCTTTAAGTATGTAAATATGTTGCAATACATATATAGATATTTACACATTTATAGAATATTAAATTAGAAATAATTCAAGAAGGAAATGCATTAAATGCATTAAATTCATAGTAATTGCCTTTGAGGAAGGGAATTGATCGGTGTATCAAGGATCGTTTACTTATTTTATATAATTCTAAAACAAGTAATAGGATTCTTAGTGACTTTCATATTTTATCCATACTACCAAATTTAAAAAAATCAAAGTAGGCAAGTTATGTCAGCCAAAACATTTTATTTATAAAAAGAATCTACTGAATAAAATCTCCAAGAGATGATGGTAAAGCTTTTTTATGATGTGAATAAGGCAAAAACAATGTTTAGGAAATGAACATAATTAGATCCAAACAATGAGCTACTTCAAGATGTACCACCTATATCCCTGGTGGGCAGAAGAAACTACATGTGAAACCACTTCAAACTAGTATATGAGTTTGCTTGTAGAAACTATAATCTAGGAAGTGTAAAATACTTCATATAGCTACAGGCTTGCTAAGTGACATGAGATACATGATCCTTGTAGCAAAAAGGAACAAAATATGCATTTTGCACTGAAGAAGCAAGAGATTGATTTGATATTTAACCCACCAAGGGGTACATTTTTGAAAGATACCCACAAGGAACAAGCCCTCAGGTATCATTCAGCCCACTCTTTGAGAATTTACAAGAACAACCACTGGGGATGTAAACGAAAATGGAATTTTTTTCCCTACAAAACTTTTGGTCTTTACAAATCATGTACTTATCATATGCCAGAATATAAGTGTTTACTTAAAATTCAATGCAATCATATTAGAAGAAAAGAAAGTTATTTTAAGCCAAATAAAATGAAAGCTGGCTATTGATACTTCAAAACTTGGAAACTCCCAGTGTAGAAGAATTTAGCAGTAACGCTGATCTAACTACTTGGCATTTAGGTAATTTATGGGGTATTTGCTTCTGTTGCAGAGCTGTTAAATTGAGTGTTCCCATGCCAGCTGAAGACTGGGAAATAGTAAACAGTGTGAATAGAAGCTTCCAATTTTCATCCAGATAAAACATTTCATTTGAGGATTTTTTAAAAAGCCACTCTCATTAGTCCTATAAAGTCCATCACATATAACTAGAAATAAAGATCTCTTCTCATGGGGAATTTAAAAGAAAACCTTCACACATAGCTCACCTGATATGTTTTCCATATCAGTTTTCCACTAACTGCTCAATTCTCCAAAGAACAACATTTAAATGATATATTGTCTTTGTTTACTCATGAAAGCTTTTTCAGATAATATTATGTTCTCAAACATAATTGATGAATGAATGAATGAATTGTTAGACTGCCTCCTCAAACTAGATCATAGTCAACTTGAGAACAGGACCAAATACTCTGTATTAGAATTTTTACATGCCCAAGGGACATGTTCCCAGGGCCTTCAAAATTTACTAAGTTAATGGCATAAGTATCATAAAATGCCTTCCAGAGATTCAGGAAAGCATAACTGAAAAATTAAATATCTTCAAACCTTTTCTGAAAGTTACTGAATATGAATGATGAATAGAAAACAGTCAAGCTGAACCAAAACTGGATAGAAATTTAGGCTCACTCATTCACTAACAAGAGCCATGCTATTGTACAACAGTGTCCATGGTGTAGGATTCAATATTTTGTGTTAGCAAAATGAGAAGTTACTATCAATAAGCCATTGAGATTGTGTATAAGTAGTCAAATTTCTAATATCAAGACTCTACTGTTTGTATCTCTCACCAAGATTAACCCAATATATATACTTATAGCTTCTAAAATACTTATAGATTGGTTGATTGACCTATAAGAGAACAGTTATGCATTCCAAAAGTGTCCTCCCATTCTCATCAGACGTAAAATCTATCTTTCAGTCTTCTCTGCTATATGATGTTCATAAAACACAATGTACACCCATTGGCTATGTGTGTGGGGGTGCAAATTAATTAATTAAGGTGTATTAGTAAGTGTTCAAAAAAGGTCATCAATTCAAGTAAAAACATACTGAATACCTGTGATTTCTTTCTCTCAGGTTTTCTTGCCAACATTGCATTATTTCCATTAGGGGTACAAGAATTCAGAAATAGACTGGCAAAAAATTTACTTCTCCCTGTCTTTACCCTAAACTTGAACCTTAGCTTCTGATTAGTTTTTTTAATATAAGTTTCTACCTTGACAAAAATGTCCTATATCTGTGCTAACCAATATGGTAGCCATTAGTCACATGTGGCTGTTGAACATTTGAACTTTTAAGCATTTATTTCATTTATCAACTTAAATTTAAAAAGCCACATATGGCTCGTAGTTATCATATCAGACAGCACATTCATAGAGGGGAAAGTGAAGCTATAATTAGGACTTTTATAAAGTACAGTATTTGACTACTTGACTAGCTTCCCTCCTAACATCATATCCAGGTCTCTTGACTCCCATCAAATCCAGTAGTTCCCCTGGGTGTAGTTAAGTTACTAAGACATATAAACATGTAAGTCATTTTCAAATATTGGATATATATGCTGCCGTATGTCCTAGTTATGGTGTCATGAAGCACATTCTTAACTAATTCCATTTATAATGTTGTAATAATCTATATCTGGAGAACTGGGATCTTATTTAGCATTACACTACCACAGTGCCAAATGGGGTGCTTTACACATGGGAGGTACTGACTTGCTGTTTTCTGAAAGTTATGGTGTGGCTGGGGAGGAGGGTACTCATGTTGTAAGTGCCTTCAATGCTCTAGGTACATAACACTTACTTTAATAGGGATTGTCCTATTTAATTTTTAAAAAAACATATATGAGGCCAACAAACATATGAAAAAAATGCTCATCATCACTGGTCATTAGAGAAATGCAAATCAAAACCACATTGAGATACCATCTCATGCCAGTTAGAATGTCGATCATTAAAAAATCTGGAGACAGATGCTGGAGAGGATGTGGAGAAATCGGAATATTTTTACACTGTTGGTGAGAGTGTAGATTAGTTCAACCATTGTGGAAGACAACCATTGTGGCGATTTCTCAGGGATCTAGAAATAGAAATTCCATTTGACCCAGCCATCCCATTACTGGGTATATGCCCAAAGGATTATAAATAGTTCTATTATAAAGACACATGCACATGTATGGTCAATGAGGCACTGTTTACAATAGCAAAGACCTGGAACCAACCCAAATGTCCATCAATGATAGACTGGACAAAGAAAGTATGCCACACATACACCATGGAATACTACACAGCCATAAAAAAAAAAAACGATGAGTTTCTGTCCTTTGTAGGGACATGGATGAATCTGAAAACCATCATTCTCAGCAAACTGACACAAGAACAGAAAACAAAACACTGCATATTCTCACTCATAGGTGGGTATTGAACAATGAGAACATATGGGCACAGGGAGGGGAACATCACACACTGGGGTCTGTTGGAAGGTGGGAGGTAGAGGAGGGACAGCAGGGGCTGAGGAGGTTGGGGAGGGATAACACTAGGAGAAATGCCTGATGTAGGTGACGGGGGGATGGAGACAGCAAACCATCATGGCATATTTTATTTTTTATTTTTTTTATTTTTTATTTATTTTTTTATATATACTTTTTATTGCATTTTAGGTTTGGGGGTACATGTGAAGAACATGCAAGATTGTTACATAGGTACACACATGGCAGTGTGATTTGCTGCCTTCCTCCCCATCACCTATATCTGGTATTTCTCCCCGTGCTATCCCTCCCCAACTCCCCACCCCCTGCTGTCCCTCCCCTTTTTTGGCATATTTTTACCTATGCAACAATCCTGCAAGATCTGCACATGTACCCCAGAACTTAAACTACAATTAAAAAAAGAGAATAAAAATGTTGAGATTAACAGTAATCTAAACACCTATATTTTGCCATTTCAAAATAAACTGGTTTATAATTAATGTTTATTTATTATGTAGAAACAAAAAAGAGGTGGCAGCTCTGGAAGGTGGGCACTAGAGGCTCCTCCTGCTGTCTCACCATGCCTGACCTGATGAAGTACACCTGCAACAGAAAAACAAACAAACAGCCAAATGCATTGGGCAGATAAGAGAAGCACCATTTTCCAGATAAAGAAACTGAGCTTGTGGACAGTTCAAAACAAATCACTTGGTCTCTTATGCTCCTATACTTTCGACTGATCCATGATGGCTCACCAAAGCCTTGAAGCTAGTATTTCAGCATTTGATTTATTTCCCAAATGTTTGTCCAGGCAGCATTAAAATAAAGAATCATATGTTCTCTTTCACCTATTCAAGTCAGGAGAAAAAAAGACTGAGAGAATGGCATCTTGAGCTCCCTTGTACTGTGTGAACTGAAAATTTAATACTAGTAGTTTAAATAATTCATTCTTCACAAAAGTTTGAGTCATACTACTCTCCTTGATTATATCAAGTAGACATTTGAGATATAAAACAGAAGAGATACATAAAAGAAGACATGATGCTTGCCAAGAACTAATATTTTTTTCTCTTCCAAAGGGTATATAAAGTGTAGTGTTCAAATAGGCACCCAATAAAGTCACTCTTCCCATAACGGAATTAATGTTTCCACCTCTATCCCCTTACTACTTTTAGTTTCACTATATATTCAATAGAAAAAGAATTTTTCAATAACACTATTTCCTTGAACATTCATAGTATCAAGGTATCCAACTATGACTACCAAGTGGCTTAAGAAATGATGAAAATATAGTCTTTAAGATGCAAATTACAGAAATGTTTAAAAAAGGAGAAAAATATTTTTGTGGTACCCTAATCCTCTCCTGGGGACTCTGCAGTAAGACCCTTTGCCTCAAGCAGTGAGCTATGATTTAGGACAGTTGAACGCACTAAGCTTGAATCCAAAATTGACCCTTTCTCCCTTTTCTCTCACAAAGATAAATTCCACTTGACATAGAACAGATCTTAGATCAAAATTTTAATGTAATATTCATGCTGTAGTGCCATAGAAATATTCACATACATAAAAAAGAAATATTAAAAAAGTTTCTCACAGCAGAGTTTTAGTACACTTTTCTTCCTATAAAATCATGAAATTAATCACTTAACTAACAAAGTTGGCAAATAAGTATGGCATTTTGAATTATCTGAAATCATCTCTGGCATAATATAAACTAACACTTGAAATGAAGGTTAAACCTAGTCCTCAAAACTCAGGCTTACAAGATGGACAATAAATGTTACTATGTAAATGAGTTGAAAGCATATTTACTAAAAATCTGCCCGTGGATGTTTATAGCAGTTCTATTCATAATTGTCAAAAGTTGGAAGCAACCAAGATGTCCTTTAGTAGATGAATAATAAATAAACGAGGGTAAAACCAGACAATGGATTAATCAGTGATTAAAAAAAAAAAAAGAGCTATCAAGCCATGAAAACACAAGGCAGAATTTCAAACGCATATTACTAAGTGAAAGAAGCCAATCTAAAAAATACTACAGACTGTATGATTCCAACTATGTGACAATCCGGAAAAGGCAAAGCTATGAAGACAGTAAAAAGAACAGGGGTTAGCAGGGAGGGACAGATGAAAAGGTAGAGCACACAGAATTATTAGGTCAGTGAAACTATTCTGTATGATATTATATTGGTGGATACATGTCATCTGTAAAAACCCAGACAGTTTAACACTAAGGGTGAACCCTAAAAACCATGGACTTGGGTAACAATGTGTTAATGTAGGTTCAATGACTGTCAATGAATATACCACTCTGGTGTACTTTCTGCTCAATTTTGCTGTGAACTGAAAGCTTCTCTAATAGGTGAAATCTAAAAAAGTTAAACTCATAAAGCCAGAGAGTAGAACGGTGATTGCCAGGGTTAGGGGAAAGGGGTTGAGGGCTTAGGAGATGTCAGTCAAGGGTACAGTTTCAGTCAGCCAGGATGAGAAGTGCTGGAGATCTATTGTACAACCTGGTGACTATTAATAATAATGTATCACATAAAAATTGCTGAGAGAAGATATTAAGTGTTTTCACCACAAAAAATAAGTGAGGTGATACATATTTTAATTACCTTGATTTAATCATTTCACAATGTACATGTATATCAAAACATCACAAATACATCATAAATATATGTAATTTTTGTTACACGTTAATTATACCTTAACAAAGCTTTAAAACGTCTACCAAAAAGTTACTATGTCACTGATAGTTTGAGAAGCATCAAATGCTTTGCAAAAGAGAAAGTATAGGAAGTTTGATAACAAATGCATGCCTTCCACTTTTATGTACAGTGTACATAATTTATGTATACATCCACATGGGAATCATCAACTATGAAAAGCTTCTGTTCTCCCAACTAATTGTTTGCATATTGAACACACTGAGATTAATTTCTTAAAACCTCCACATGTCTAGTTGTACACTTAAAAATTAAGTCAATTGGTGAGGCTATCTAAAAAATTTAAATAGAAATCTCAGTGTTCATAATGAGGAGTAATAAAAAGATTTTAATATTTATCATTGTTATTTCAGTGGTTTTGGGGAAACAGGTGGTGTTTTATTACACGGCTAAGTTCTGTAGGTATGATTTCTAAGATTTTGGTGCACCCATCACTTGAGCAGTGTACACTGAACCCATTGTGTAGTCTTATATCCCTCAATCCCCTCCTACTCTTCCCCCAAAGTTCCCATAGTCCATTATATCATTTTTATTGACTTTGGATCTTCAGAGCTTAGCTCCCACTTATAAGTGAGAACACACAATGCTTGGTTTTCCATTCCTGAGTTACTTCACTTAGAATAATGGTTCCAACTCCATTCAGGTTGCTGTGAATTCTATTATTTCATTCCTTTTTATGACTGAGTAGTATTCCATGGTATGTGTGTGTATATGTATGGCATATGTGTATATATATGTATATATGTGTGTGTGTATATATGTGTGTGTGTGTGAATTCAGTAATTCACACACACACACACACATAAATATACTTTATTACATATAAAGTAATTCAGTGAATTACTTTACTGAATTCAAATATATATATCACATTTCACATTTTCTTTATCCACTTATTGGTTGATGGACATTTAGGCTGGTTTCATATTTTTACAATTGCAAGTTGTGCTGCTATAAACATGCATGTGTAAGTTTCTTTTTCATATAATGACTTACTTTCTTCTGGGTAGATACTCAGTAGTGGGATTGCCGGATCAAATAGTAGTTGTACTTAGTTCTTTAAGGAATCTCCATACTGTTATCCATGGAAGTTGTACTAGTTTAATTTCCCATCAGCAGTGTAAAAGTGCTACTTTTTCACCACATCCATGCTGACATCTATAATGTTTTGATTTTTAAATTATGGCTATTCTTGCAGAAAGTGGTATCACACTGTGGTTTTGATTTGCATTTTTCTGATAATTAGTGATACTGAGCATTTTTCATATGTTTGTTGGCCATTTGTATATCTTCTTTTGAGAATTGTCTATTTCTGTCCTTTACCCACTTTTTGATGGGACTATTCATTTTTTTTCTTGCTGATTTGTTTGAGTTCCTTGTAGATTCTGGATATTAGGCCTTTGTCAGATGCATAGTTTGTGACTATTTCTCCCACACTGTAGGTTGTCTGTTTGCTCTGCTGATTATTTATTTTGCTGTGCAAAAGCCTTTTAGTTAAGTCCCACCTATTTATCTTTGTTTTGTTGCATTTGCTCTTGGGTTCTTGGTCATAAACTCTTTGTCTAGGCCAATCTTTAGAAGAGTTTTTCCTGATGTTATCATCCAGAATTTTTACAGTTTCAGGTCTCTCACTCTAAGGTGAGAGACAGGGATCTCTCATATAAGGTGAGAGACAAGGATCCAGTTTCATTCTTCTACATGTGTTTTGCCAGTCTTCCCAGCACCATTTATTATAGGGTGTCCATTCTCCAATTTATGGCTTTATATGCTTTGCGGAAGATCAGTTGGCTGTAAGTATTTGGCTTTATTTCTATCTATTCTTTTCCATTGGTCTATGAGTTTATTTTTATACCAGTACCATATTGTTTTGGTAACTATATCCTTATAGTATAGTTTGAAGTCAGGTAATGTGATGTCATCAGATTTGTTCTTTTTGCTTAGTCTTGCTTTGGCTATGCAGTCTCTTTTTTAGGATTTTTTTCCTAGTTATGTGAAGAATAATGATTATATTTTGATGGTAATTGCACTGAATTTGTAGATTGCTTTTGGAAGTATGGTCATCTTCACAATATTAATTACACCCATCCATGAGCATGGGATGTGTTCCCCTTTGTGTTGTCTATGCTTTCTTTCAGTAGTGTTTTGCAGTTTTCCCTGTAGAGGTCTTTCACTTCCTTGGTTAGGAAGTGAAATAAAATATTCCTAAATATTTTATTGTTTTTTCAGTTATTGTAAAAGAGGTGAGTTCTTGATTTGATTCTCAGCTTGGTCATTGTTGGTGTATGGCAATACTATTGATTTGTGTACATTGATTTGTACACTGAAACTGTAATGAATTTATTAATCAGATCTAGAAGCTTTTTCAAGGAGTCTTTAGGGTTTTCTAGGTATATATATGATCACATCATCAGTAAACAGCGACAATTTGACTTTCTCTTTACTAATTTGAATGTCCTTTTTTTTTTTCTGAGACAGAAACTTGCTGTGTGTGTCACCCAGGCTGGAGTGCTGTGATGCAATCTTGGCTCACTGCAACCTCCACCTCTTGGGTTCAAGCTAGTCTCATGCCTCAGCCTCCCTTGTAGGTGGTATTATAGGTATGTGCCATTGTGCCTGGCTAATTTTTGCATTTTTAGTAGAGACAATGTTTCACCATGTTGGCCAGGCTGGTCTCAAACTCCTAGCCTCAAGTCTCGGCCTCTCAAAGTGCTGGGATTATAGTTGTGAGCCACTGTGCCTGCCCTGAATGCCCTTTGTTTCTTTCTTTTGCCTGATTGCTCTGGCTAGGACTTCCAGTACTATGTTGAATGTAAGAGGTAAAAGTGAGCATCCTTGTCTTATTCCAGTTCTCAGGGGAAATGTTTTTAACTTTTCCTCTTATCAGTATAATGTTTGTCATAGGTGGCTTTTATTTATTAACTTATGTCCCTTCTATGCCAATTTTGCTGAGGAGTTTTAATCATAAAGGGATGCTGGGTTTTGCCAAATGCTTTTTCTGCATCTACTGAGATAATAATATGTTTTCTGTTTTTACTTTTGTTTAGTTCCTGTACCACATTTATTGACTTGCCTATGTTAAACTGACCATCCATCCCTGGAATGAAACCCACTTGATCAAAGTGGATTATCTCTAGGATATGCTGTTGAATTAGGTTAGCTAGTATTTTGTTAAGGATTTTTTTCATCTATGTTCATCAGGTATATTAATCTGTCGTTTTCTTTTTTTGTTACGTCCTTTCCTGGTTTTAGTACTAGGGTAATACTTGCTAAATATAATGATTTAGGGAAGATTCACTCTTTCTCTAGTTTTTGGAATAGTTTCAGTAGGATTGGTACCAATTCTTCTTTGAATGTCTGATAATATTCAGCTGTAAATCCTTCTGGTTCTGAACTTTTTTGTTGGCATTTAAAAAAAATTACTGGTTCAATCTTGCTACTTTTTATTGGTCTTGTCAGAGTTTCTATTTCTTCCTGGTTTAATCTAGGAGGGTTGTATACTTCCAAGAATTTATCTGTCTCCTGTAGGTTTTCTAGTTTGTCTGTATCAAGTTGTTCATAGTAGCCTTAAATGGCCTTTCGTATTTCTGTGTTAACAGTTGTGGTATCTCCTGTTTTATTTCTAACTGAGCTTATTTGGAACTTCTCTCTTCTTTTCTTGGTTAATCTAATTAATGGCTATCCATTTTGTATATCTTTTCAAAAAACAAGTTGTTGTTTCATTTATATTTTGTATTTTTTTTTTGTCATTGTTTCAATTTCATTTAGTGCTGCTCTCATCTTTGTTATTTCTTTCGTTCTGCTGGGTTTGAGTCTGGTTTGTTCTTGTTTCTCTAATTCCTTGAGGTGTTAGCATAGATTGTCTATTTGTGCTCTTTCACACTTTTTTTTTTTTTTTTTTTTTTTGAGACAGAGTTTCGCTCTTGTTACCCAGGCTGGAGTGCAATGGTGCGATCTTGGCTCACCGCAACCTCGGCTTCCTGGGTTCAAGCAATTCTCCTGCCTCAGCCTCCCGAGTAGCTGGGACTACAGGCATGTGCCACCATGTCCAGCTAATTTTTTTTGTATTTTTAGTAGAGACGGGGTTTCACCATGTTGACCAGGATGGTCTCGATCTCTTGACCTCGTGATCCACCCGCCTCGGCCTCCCAAAGTGCTGGGATTACAGGCGTGAGCCACTGCGCCCGGCCTCTTTCAGACTTTTTGATGTAGGCATTTGATGCTATGAACTTTTCTCTTAGTACTGCTTTTGCTGAATCCCAGAGGTTGTATCACTATTATCATTCAGTTCAAAGAATTTTTTTAATTTCCATCTTGATTTCATTGTGGACCCAAGGATTATTCAGAAGCAGACTATTTAATTTCCATGTATTTGTATAGTTTTGAGGGCTCCCTTTGGGGTTAATTTCTCAATTTTATTCCACTGTGGTCTGAGAGAGTACTTGATATAATTTCAATTTGCTTAAATTTATTGAGACTTGTTTTGTGGCCTATCTTAGAGAATGTTCTAGGTGTTGAAGAAAAGAATGTGTATTCTGTTGTTGTTGGATAGAATGTTATGTAAATATCTGTTAAGTCCATTTGTTCTAGGGTATAGTTTAAGTCCACTGTCTCTTTGTTGACTTTCTGTCTTGATGACCTATTTAGCGCTGTTAGTGGAGTACTGGGGTCCCTCACTATTACTGTGTTGCCATCTATCTCATTTCCTAGGTGTAGTAATAATTGTTTTATAAATTTGAAAGCTCCCATGTTAGGTGCATATTTAATTAGAATTGTGATATTTTCCTGTTGGACTAATCCTTCTAACATTACATAATGTCCCTCTTTATCTTTTTTAACTCCTATTCCTTTAAACTCTGTTTTGTCTGATATAAGAATAGCTACTCCTGCTCACTTTTGGTTTCCATTTGCATGGAATATCTTTTTCTACTCCTTTACCTTAAGTTCAGGTGAGTGCTTATTTGTTAGATGAGTCTCTTGAAGATGGCAGATACTTGGTTTGTGGATTTTTATCCATTGTGTCATTCTGCACATTTTAATTGAAGTCATTTACATTCTGGGGTAGTGTTCTATTCATCATCATAGTCATTACCTGAATATCCTTTTTTTCTCATTGTGTTATTGTTTCTCATTTTTTTATCATTGTATTATTGGTCCTGAGAGATTTAGGCTTTAAGGAAGTTCTATTTTTGTATAGTTCAAGGTTTTGTTTCAAGATTTAGACTCCTTTCAACCTTTCTTACATTGCTGGCTTGGTAGTGGTGAATTTTATTAGCATTTATTTGTCTGAAAAATACCTTATCTCTCATTTATGAAGCTTAGTTTGCTGTGTACAAAATTCTTGGCTGATAATCTCTTTAAGGAGGCTATAGATTGGACCACATCCCTTCTGGCTTATAGGGTTTCTGCGGAGAAATCTTCGTTAATCTGATAGGTTTTCTTTCATAGGCTACCTGATGCTTTTGCCTCTCATCTCTTAAGATTCTTTTCTTTTTCTTGACTTTAGATGACCTGATGACTATATAAGTACCTAGGTGATGATCTGTTTATCATGAATTTACCAGGTATTCTTACAGCTTCTTGTATTTGGATGTCTAGATCTTTAGCAAGACCAGGGAATTTTTCCTTGATTTCCCTCAAATAAATTTTCCAAACTTTTAGATTTCTCTTCTTCCTCAGGAATACCAATTATTTTTATGTTTGGTCATTTAACATAATCTCAAATTTCTTGGAGGCTATGCTTACTTTTTAAATTATTTTTATTTGCTTTCGTCATATTGGGTTAATTTAAAAGCCTTGTCTTTGAGCTCTGAATTCTTTCTTCTACTTGTTTGATTCTATTGTTGAAATTTTCCAGTGTGTTTTGCATTTCTGTAAGTGTGCCTTTCATTTCTAGAAGTTGATTGTCCTTCCTTTTTGATACCTATTTTTCTGAAGACTTTTTCCTCTGTATGCTATACATTTTTTCTTTCTTTTCTTTTCTTTTCTTTTTTTTTTTTTTTTTTTTTTTTTTTTTTTTTTTTTTTTTTTTTTTTTTTTTTTTTTTTTTTTTGAGACAGTCTCACTCTGTTGCTGAGGCTGAAGTACAGTGGCACAATCTGGGCTCACTGCAACCTCTGTCTCCTGGGTTCAAGCAATTCTCATGCCTCAGTCCCCCAAGTAGCTGAGACCACAGGCTTGAGCCACCATGCCTGGCTAACTTTTTGTATTTTTAGTAGAGACAGGTTCTCACCATATTGGCCAGTCTGGTCTTGAACTCCTGACCTCAAGTGATCCACCTGCCTCAGCCTCCCAAAGTGCTGAAATTACAGGCATGAGCCACTACACCTGGCCTTTAATTTCTTTAAGTTGGTTTACACCTTTCTCTGGTGACTCTTTGAGTAGCTTAACAATCAACCTTCTTTTTCTGGCAATTCAGAGACTTCTTGGTTTAGACCATTGCTGTAGAGCTAGTATGATCTTTCAGGGGTGTTATAGAATGCTGTTTTGTCATATTACTTTTCTGGTTCTTTCTCATTTAGGTAGAATGTTTTAGTGGAAAGATCTGGAATTCAAGGGCTGCTGTTCAGATTCTTTTAACCCATGGGGTAATCCCTTGATGTGGTGCTCTCCCCTTTCTTCTAGGAATTGGGCTTCCTGAGAGCCAGACTCCTGTGACTATGATCTAGCCATCCAGTAGGACTACTGGGCTCCAAGGTGTGCTAGGAATGTCTGCAAAGTGTCCATCCAGTAGGACTACTGGGCTCCAAGCTGTGCTAGGAATGTCTGCAAAGTGTCCTGTGATGCAATCTATCTTCAGGTCTTCCAGCTGTGGATACCAGAACTTGCTTTGGTGGAGATGGCAGGGGAGTAAACTGGATTCTTGGAGTCCTTGGTTGTAGTTTTGTTTAGTGCACTGGTTTTCTCACATGTTGGTTATGCTAGCAGTGAAATTGTGATGTGGACAGACTCAGGACCTCTCGTTAGCCAGGGTATGGCAGGTGGTGGAATTAGCTGTTGTTTTTTCCTTGTTCTGTTATGGGTTGCTGTAATGACTTGAGTCAGTTGGCCTCCAACCAGGAGGTGGTGCTTTCAAGAGAGTGAAAGGAGGATAGCAGTAGAAGGGGGTTATAATTTTGCCCTGCATTGGTCAGGATGAGTGCTCAGGTTTCTCAGGTGGTGGGCACGGTCACAGAGTTCCCAAGAGATTATGTCTTTTGTCTTTGACTACCAAGCTGAGTAGAGAAAAACCATCAGGTAGGAGCAGGGTTAGGTGGGTCTGAGCTCAGATTCTCCTTGGGCAGGGCTTGCTGCAGCCTCTGTGGGGGTTAGGGGACAGCTGTCAGGCCAATGGAGTTATGTTTCCAGGGGGATTATGGCTGCCCATGCTGTACAGAAACGTCACCAGGGAAGTTGGGGAAAGCTGGCAGTGACAGGCATCACCCAGCTCCCACACAACCAGCAAGGCTAGTCTCACTCCCACTGTGCCTCCACAACTGCACTGAGTTTATATCCAAGCAGTTTACCAGCAGGGCTGAGATCTTGCTTTAGGCTATAAGCCTCCAAGTTGAGAAAGCAAGCAGGGTTCTCAAGCCTCGGCCCACCTACCCACACCAACTGTGGCTTCTGCACTTGTATCTGCACTTCCTATTCTCCCCCTCGCCTCCTGATTCTGCTGAGAAAAGTGTGTGTTCAGTCGAAATTATTACAAAGTTCAGCTAGGAGCCTCCCTCACCCTGTGGCCCCTCCCAAATTCCACTGGCTGCTTTCCTTTCCCCAAGGACCTCTGTGAGATAAGGCCAGAAATGGCTTCTCCAGACTTGAGCTGCGGACTGGAAGTGCCCATGGGGCTTTTCCTGCTGCTGCTTCTACTTTTATCTTACATTTGGGTTCTTAAATCTGTTTTGGCTCTAGGTAAGGTTGAATCCTTCTCCCACGATCAGGATTTTTTGGTTCCCAGTGGGGATGGGTGTTCAGAGGCTGACATTTCCCCCCTCACACTTTGGGAACTAAAAGTTTTTCAGCTGTCTCATGGCATTTGCAGCAGCAAGCTGCTTGTTCCAAAGTGTCTGTGAATTATTTCTGTTTTCCTGATTTGTTCCTGTGGTGGTTCTTGGAGCAAAAGTTCACAGTGTGTGTCTCCAGACACTGTTCTGTCTCTCTAAGTGGGAGCTGCTCATTAGTCCTGTCTCCTATCTGCCATTTTTCCTACTTGAATTGTAGATTTTAACATTTTAAACTAAGAAGTAACATAGACTTTGGAAAAAATAATTATGACATTGCTGTCAAGGGTGGACTAAAGGAAAAAAATCAATGATACTTCTGCAGAAGTAAAAACAGCGATTTCTTTTATTCTGACACTTCCATCTGGGAAACTCCTAAGTCACAGCTCAGTGATAAGACAGAAAAAGTGACATACAAAACAGAATATGAAAGATTTCTCAGAAACAGGAAGGAGTTTGAGAGAGCAGCTGTGACAACCCTCAGATTCTCTGTAAGATTAATAGAAATTATTATTAATTAATTATAGATCAATCAAATTGATGATAGTTTTAAAATTGGTTTAGAGAATGTGCATCAGTTTTTCTGTCTCTTCCACAATTGAGGAACTTCCTTAATGAATAAGAAACTTTAAATATATATATATATATATATGCATGTATCTTGAATTTTTCATATCCAACAAATACTCTGCATGTTCTATGACATCATAGTTTATCAATATTTGCAGCAAATTCTGAGTTCAGAGTCTCTGGCTCTAATATTTTAGTCAAAACTACTTGTGGGTACTCATCTGTAAATTACCTATCAAGAAAATATTTTCAAAAGTTTAAAGATTTTTTTAATAGATGAATTCCAAGAAAGCAGTTTATTTTAGTGGCTCACAGATTCCTAAACAATTTAGGGATGGGGAAAGGTCTTTTTTTCTTTTTTGATGCTAACTTCACTGCACTAATAATGACCAAGAACAGTAATTTAATCTAATTAACCTTTTGGAACTGAAGGCCTAACATTTGTAACATGTTTTGAGAATTAAATAAGATGTCCTAGAAAGTACCTAATACCCATGGAATATTATGCAGCCATCAAAAACGATGAGTTTGCATCCTTTGTAGGGACATGGATGAACCTGGAAGCCATCATTCTCAGCAAACTGACACAGGAACAGAAAACCAAACACCGCATATTCTCACTCATAGACGGGTGTTGAACAATGAGAACACATGGACACAGGGAGGGGAGCATCTCACACTGGGGTCTGT
>PVKV010023403.1:0-16497 GCA_004027835.1 Alouatta palliata | reverse complement strand
GTGATGGGGAGGAAGGCAGCAAATCACACTGCCATGTGTGTACCTATGTAACAATCTTGCATGTTCTTCACATGTACCCCCAAACCTAAAATGCAATAAAAAGTATATAAAAAAATAAAATAAAAAAAAAGAAAGTACCTAATACCAATCCTAGATAATAACTTATCTTCTATTAATTTAATGTTTTCAAATACATGTCTACTTTCAATTCCATTTACAAAGAATGCCATGAGGAGAGCTGACCATTAGTTATATTACCACATCTGTAATTACTGTAGTAAGCCCACATACATGTAAGAAAAAATAAAAATTTAAGACAAATGCTTTACCTTTCCTTGATGATTTAATTACAATATCTTCTGATTTTTTTTCATTACCACGCTGTACATTCACCACTGAGCTCTACTCTCTAATCAAATTAGGGTTTTCAAATGGAAAATTTAATTTAGCTTATTTTTTCCCTGCTTAAAAATCTTCAATGACTTCCCATTGCTTTTAGGATAAAGACAAAGCTCCTTATGATGTGGCTTCCATGGTTTGTATTAGCCTGCACACGGTCTACTCTAGTACTGTGGGTCCTCTCTCTCCTGTAGCCATGCTAGCTTTTGTTCCCATTCCTGCATGTTCTACATGCTGCCTCCCACCACAAGCTTCTTGCCTATTAAGTGTCTTCTTTGCTTTTCCCATACTGCTTTGCCAAAATAATTGCAAGTCCCACCCCTTACACTTCAGTTTACCTGGGTAAAATCCACATTGTTTAAGTGCTCCTGAGTCTCACCCCTTACACTTCAGTTTACCTGGGTAAAATCCACATTGTTTAAGTGCTCCTGAGTCTCACTCCTTACACTTCAGTTTACCTGGGTAAAATCCACATTGTGCTTCTGCTACCAAATTCTTTCATATGATTAATTGATTAGCAACTATCTCTCCTTTTAGGCTGTAGGCTTCATGAGGAATGGAACAATGACTGGTTTTGTTCACCACTTTATCCCTAGCACTTAGTATAATATCTATCAAACAGTACTTACGAAATATTTATTGAATAAATACAAATATGGTGGTAGCTAAAGCATATATTCCCTTTAGTGAGGGGCAGCAGAATGGAGTGGTTATAAGTACATTTGAAACCAGACTCCCTGAGTTTGAATACTGGATTTTCAATTACTAGTTGTACTGACATGAGGTACGTTAACTCAACTCCATCTGTGAAATAGCATAATAACAGCATCTACATCATGAAATTGCTATGAGGGTTATATAAGTTTATGCAGAAGTTCTGGAAATAATGATTGGCATATAGTAAAATTTAAGTACCTGTTTGTTAAAAAACTGAAGCAAAGAAACATTAAACTAATTGAAATAAAATTCAGTCCAGGGTGCCAATGAAACTTTTCAGGATTTTAATAATCACTAAACACATAATACAATCTCAAAAATAACCATAATATCCACCTACATATCCTGCTATTCAGTACATCTATCAAATCATTATATGTTCCCCAAAACCGAGAATTTCCTTCTTTTGTTCTGTCCCCAAAAATCAGATTTTCTCAAATTTCAAAAATTATAGTAGCTTTGATTCTTCCTTCATCCTTTCTTTTTGTGCCCAGTAAATTACCAATCCAGTTCCTTGTTTTTTTCCAATAAATACCTCTTCAATTACCCTGCCCCTTTCAATAAAGTATTGACACACTCACCTCAGACTCTTTAACATCACAGGTCTAAACAAATGTAGAAACTTTACACAATCATCCTCCTGTCTCCTGACTCAAATTCCTCCAACCTAGTATGCCTACACAACAACCTTAGATTAATCTTCCTAGATTTAGTGCTCTCATTCTCCAGCTCAGTGCTTACAAAACAAAGTTCAAATGCTTAAGTCTTTTAGTTATGTGATGTCAGCTTCACCAGTCCACATGCCAAACATTCTCTCCATATATGATCCACATCAACCATGTTTTTCTATTCACTATCCTGGGTACACGCTTGCATTTTTTTAGCTTTAATATTTTGTTCAGTTACTACACATTTATATTGCATTTTCCACAAATTTCTCTGTCCATTTATTTGCACCATGTCTAGACAATTTAAATTCCACTGCTTTCATGAAAACTTCCCCTAGCAATTAGACAAACTGTTTCTGAACACTTATAAGAATCTACTCTGTATGTCAGCAGAGGTCTGCTTAAAAAATGGTGTGTCTAGATCAGCTGCGAGTCAAGTCTACAGACATTTTTTACTTTTAAAAATATAGGTCTTAACAGCTTACAACTGAACTATTTTTTATGGGCTAGGTCAAAGCAAATCCAAGGTGACCTCTAGAGCACCTCTTACTCATTTGTTTATATTTCCTTGAGCATAAATGAAAAGAGTGGTGTGATAGGGAGCCAGTAAGGCTTATAACCCTCAAGTACTCATGAAGGTAGAATGCACATGTGTTTAAGAAACAATGATCTTTCCAAAATTCTACTCTTCCTTGGCCTTTCCAATTGCAAAACAACGACCACTATCCATCTATGTCCTCAAGTATGAAACTGTGGACCAATCTCCCTTACCCATTCTATCCAATTTATTCACAAGTTCTGCCAAGTCCACCTGGTCTCAATATATCTCAAAACCATCGACTTCTTCCCATTCTACTGCCACTACCCTAGGCTAAGTGGTCATTATCTGTCTCCTGAGCTGGACAATAGCTTCCTCACTTGGGTGGTTAGTTCCACCTTCATTTCTCCTTTCCAATCCATTCTCCACATGTTGTCATTTTAAAGAAGTCTATCATGCTTCTGTTTAAAATATTACTACTTGAATGCCATCATGTTATTCTTAAGATAAATGCCAGCATCCAACAGGACTTAGCACTGGTCTCATCTCTTGATTCTCTTGAGTTAGGTGCTAGTCTCCAGACATACTTGCTTTCCTTTACTTCCTCAAAGTCATCTTTCACCTTCACATCTGAGGGCTTCCACATGTACGATTTACTGTATTTGGTACACTCTATATTCCCTCTCTGCCTTGCTTATTCCCATCTACTTCAGAATAATGTAAAATATGCTTTGTACATAACTAGTTGTTTAGGTACCCCTCTTAAAGCTGCTCATGTACTTAGACTTTCTTGTATTTATACACAGCTGTTGAAATTCACTGTTTACATACTTTTTAATTACCAGCCTAATGTTATTATCCCCTGCTAATCCACAAAGCCAAGAATCATGTCATCATCTAATACTTTTCACTGTATATTTTAGGTGTTCAATATATATGTGTTAAATAATCCACTGAATGTTACCCCTGTAATGCATGTTATGGTTAAACAAAAGTTGAGAACCACTGATGTGTATCATTTATTTAGCACTTACCATTGATATCTATATTATTATATGTTCATATTTTATGTACTTGACTGAAAACTCTTGGGGAGGACCTCGTAATGCTTTACTCTTATTTGTCAGATCTTGCACACAGTTAGCATTCAATAAATATTTGGCAGTTAAAAAATCTGTAAGAGTATCCTGGAAAGGTACTTTATATAGGTTGGTGAGGGAAGGGCTCAGATAAAACATGACATTTGGGCAGAGACATGAAGAGAGTCACAAGCAAGTCATACACATCCCTGGGAAAATAATACTCTAAGAAGCTAGGAGAGTAATTGTGAAGGCACAGTTGTGGATGGGACCTAGTTGTCAGGTTCAAAAGAATTGCAAGGAGTCCAGTGTGGCTGCAACGAAGTCAGGTAATGGAAACGTTATGATAAATGAGATCAGAAAGGTCGCCAAGGAACAGGGCACATAGAGCCTTGTAGGCTGTCATATAGATTTTGGCTTTTTCTCCAATAAAGTTGAGGTACCACTGGAAAAATTTGAGCTAAGAAGTGGCATGATCTACCTTGAGTTTTAAGTAATTTGATGATTTAATTCATGCAAAAAGCTTACTTTGATTGACACGAAGTAAATACTTAGTTAATGTTCGCTTTGTTATCATATCCCATGGCATTCATTAAGTCTGTGGAATAAAAAGATCATGTGTCTGCTTTTCAATCTCTGAACAATTTTAAATATAGGAAATATAACAACATAGAACAACATATGGTTTGGTTCCACACATGTACATTCGCACACACATTTATTAGATAAGTAAAGATTAATCTCTCCTGTGTGAATCTTCCCACTACATTTTGTTTATTCTATAAAAATCCATTTGTTCTGAGTTTGTATGTTTATTACAATATTCCTCACTATAAGAAAGGGTTCTTTTCTGGGAGAATCATTAATTGGAGATAAGCAAAAAAAAATTATGTTTATTTTCACTAGCTTCTAACTGATGTTTAATATCCCTTCAATTATAAATGTGGACAAAAAAAAACACAGTAGCATTATCATCAGTAAACATTGTAGAAGTTTGTTTCTTTTGACTTCAAGATACACAAATTAACACAGTTTTTATTTCTTATATGAAACAGCAATGCTAGCAAGGCATCTATTAGACAAGCAGCCTACACTGGTGTGAAATTAGACATGACCAGCACAGTAATATAAACACAAAACACATACTAGAAGGCTTCATGCATGATGTGTAATGCATTTTCAAACTGCTAAGTCAAACAATAGAAGACATTCATGTACTCAGCCCCTAAGAGCTTAAGACACAGCTGAAGAGCTCTATATACTGTAAACTCAGTTACCTCATCTAAAAAACATTATTCCATTACTCTGTAATGTACCAATACCACATACCTTGGACCACACACACATAAATATGGTGAGTACTTACATTTTAAATTACCTAGCAATTCTCAGACATTTTTAAATGAAAAGTAACTCTTTTCCCAAAATATTCAGCCTTTTAGAAAAGGCTTTTGATAAAAAAAATCTATGAATGTTCTCCTTTAAAAAAAGCATACATATTCATTATTGATTTGTTCCAACGACTTGAGTTTCTCCAATGCATTTAGTAACAGCTCATTTTAAAGTAATTAATTTTCCATTTTCCATATGGTAAGAGTGACTTTTCCTGACATGATATTCTACATCCACAGTGCTTTGAAGGCAGTGACCACAATTAGTGCTATCAAATATCACGAAAACAGTTCCCCAGTTACACTCCTTTTACAATGTTGTCTTGCTGATGTGCCTGCACGTTGTTAAATGCAGGATGTGAGACCGTGAGTAGAAGAGATGATGTCATCATGGAAAAATCCAGTCAGATTTACTTTTATGCTCAAGGGACGACATTGTGCTGGTGCTAGGAAATCATGTAGATGAAAACTAAGTGTGTGTGTGTGTGTGTGTGTGTGTGTGTGTGTGTATACCTCCTTTTTTCAATCCAGAATTTGCTCTTCTTCTCTTTATACTTTCTGGAGTTTCAATTTAACATATTTTATTTTTAATCGTATGTTTCATATGCCTTTAATGCAACTATTATTTACACTACCAAACAATATATTATGATTTGAGCTCATGAACAAAAAGAACAATTTTGAAAAGGCCTTTTATAAGCACATTCATATAAATGTAGTAGCCTCTGGAATCTAGACAAATTTCTAGGTTATATGCCACCACCTGGTCTTTTCCCATCTCTTCTCTTTGCTCTGAACTATGTAGATTCTTAGAAGAGTACAGAATAGGGCTAGAAACACTCTTCCCCACATCTCAGCACAAAGGCCTTATTAGGAGTATGCCCCAATATGAAGAGAACATTAGGACTGGGGAAACGGCTTGTTGCTCATATAAGAAGTCTGGCAGCTACTGCCCTAAAACAAATATGAGAGAAGACAAACATGATAATGATAGATTTTATTTACCCTCTTATAATTTAAGGGGAATTCTAAAATAATGTTTACTTTTGCCATTTGCTTCTTAGGGCATAACAAGTAAGCTATCTCGAACATGAGCACTTTTAACAAAGGCTTTCCATGCTTAGCATATGGTCATTTTCCATTTTGCTAGGGCCTATACTCTTGTCCAAATAATTTTAAATACATAAGGCTACAAAGTAGTTTTGTTCAATTTGTGATTCCATCTGCAGATAGTTCAACAAACTTCATACTCTTTTAAATGTTATTCTCAAAGAACCTCAGCCCGATATCTTAGACACCCACCTCAAGAGTCATAGATCAAAAAGGTGAGAGACAGTTTCTTCTATGATTCATTGAGAACAAGGAAATGTGAATAATTTAGATTTTCACCTTGTGATAATAAAAAGAGTAAAGAAAATAATAATATGTGGATAAATGGTCAAATTAATCAATTTAAACACATTTAAAAATCATTGTAATAGGTCCATATATAAGCACGTTAGACATTGCAATGTATGTACAGCTACTATGTGTGTGTACATACATATAAAAAATATGGCAGGTATTTTCACTTTTAATTAGTATCCTTTTTGATTTAAGAAGATGGGACACACTTAAGATAATTTTAAAAGTGTGAAAATGTTTCAGCATATACAATTAAATTTTTTTTTTTAATATACTTTTTATTGCATTTTAGGTTTGGGGGTACAAGAACATGCAAGATTGTTACTTCTATTATAATTTCAGCCACATAATAACGTAATGCCTTTTTCTTACTTAAGACCTGTGACTGCTTGCAACTAACTAATTTTTTCCCAACCTTTTTTTTTTTTTTTTTTTTTTTGAGACAGAGTCTCACTCTGTTGTCCAGGCTGGAGTGCAGTGATACAATCTCAGCTCACTGCAACCTCCACCTTCCAGGTTCAAATGATTATCCTGCCTCAGCCTCCTGAGTAGCTGGAACTACAGGCACCTGCCATCACCCTCAGCTAATTTTTGTATTTTTAGTAGAGATGGGGTTTCACCATATTGGCCAGGGTGGTCTTGAACTCCTGACATTAGGTGATCTGCACGCCTTGGTCTCCCAAAGGTCTGGGATAATGGGATAACAGGCATGAGCCACCAAGTCCAGCCCTTTCTCAACTTTTTTTTTTTTTTTCAGATGGAGTGTCACTCTGTCACCCAGGCTGAGTGCAATGGCGTGATCTTGGCTCACTGCAACCTCTACCTCCTGGGTTCAAAAGATTATTCTGCCTCAGCTTCTGGAGTAACTAGGACTACAGGCATGCACCACCACACCTGGCTAATTTTTATATTTTTAGTATAGATCGGGTTTCACCATATTGGCCAGGGTGGTCTCGAACTCCCTACCTCAGGTGATCCACCCAGCCTCCTGATGTGCTGGGATTACAAATGTGAGCCATGGCGCCCGGCCCTTTCCCAACCATTTTTTAAGCTTGATCTCACAAGCTATGCATTACACACACACATCACACTTTTCCCTAACAGAGAGTAAACTCCTTGAGAGTATTCTGAGTTACCTTTATTTAACTAATACCCTTTAAATCACAACTATCTTTCTCATCATCAAGATTACATGCACATAAACACCTACAGCCAATAACATCATCTTTTGTTGCTAACATACACTCAAACTATCAAATTTTAAATAACATATAAATAGGATTCAATTATTATGAAATATTTATAGTTGCTAATATTTGATATTATAAAAGATTGATAAAATGAACTTGCTGTACTCCATGATCATATCTAACTCCTTTTTGAGTTACTCATTGTTTAATAACACATTTACGGAAAGCTGATAGCAGTATCTATCGTGCATTGTTCCTAAGTGTTAGAATACTGATTCTCTCCTGCAGTTTTATAGAACTTGTGTTTTTACCTTGGTTGTTAAATAGTGCATTGGCAGACAGCTAATTAAGTGCTCTAAGAGAAAATAAAGGTTCTAACATTCTCATTTCCTTCACCAACTATTTTATTGAGCAACAGGGGTAGTTACTGGGAAAAAGATGCAAAAGAAAAAAAAAAAAACATGATTTCATCTTTATGGCTCCTTTGGTAATTGAAAAACACAGCACTTCATTTCAGGCCAAAATCATCTCTTGAGAACCTATTACCTAAAGGCCCTACAATCATTCTTCTTCCTAATTTTCAATGGTGAGCAAATTCATGAAACCACTAGTTATCACTCATCTGATATTTATTTTATTGGACTTGTGGCAAGCAGTATAAACAGGCCTTGAAAAGAAATCCTCAAATTGTATGAAACATTGAATATAAATATGCTCATTTTTACCATCATTTTTACCTTTATATAACACTTTGAATGCAAATAATACATTATGTGACTATATAATAACATCTACAATTAACTAAATGACTAACCTCCTCCAAGATTCGCTTTTTACTAACGAGTTTAAATGCCCATGGTCCGTTATTTCAGCCAATCTCTTGTCAGTGCTTTTAATATCCTCAGATCCTTGTTCTTTCCCTAAAGCATTCTAAAATTCTCAAATCTTCTGTCTTTCCTACTTGAAAAGTCGGATTTGCTCCACGTGCTTTGTCACGTCAAAGGCTTTTGAGCTACGCAAACAGGCAGAGGGAGAAATTTCAAACTCAGTGAGCATAAAAGTCTTCAGGATTAAAACTTAAAGATGACTAAAACCCACTGATAACAGTATCCTGCATCTAAAGGTGAATATCCATATTGGGGCATTTATTTATTCATTCATCCAAAACCACTTCAACTAGGCATCTATATACTAGGCATTATGTTAGACTCACAGATGAATAAAACATAAACTATGTCCTCAAGGATCTTAGAGTCTAGCAAAGGGATAAAGACTAGGAAACATCTAAGTACAACAGTATGGCACAAAGAAGGGGGGTTAACATGCAGATGGAAACACTGTAAGAGAGAGGCCAGATCTACAGATACCAAACTGCAAGAGCATCTCTACACTTCCGGTATCCTTTTCTCTTCTTAGGTAAGAATATATTAATTTTCTGTAGGGACACTATCTTTCTTTCATTTTTTTTTTTAATTTTGAGACAGAATCTCATTCTGTCACCCAGGCTGGAGTGCAGTGGCGTGATTTCAGCTCACTGCAACCTCTGCCTCCCAGGTTCAAGCAATTCTCCTGCCTCAGCCTCCCAAGTAGCTGGGACTCCAGGCACATGCCACCACACCCAGCTAATTTTTTGTATTTTTAGTAAAGATTGGGTTTCGTCGTGTTAGCCAGGATGGTCTCAATCTCCTGACCTCATGATCTGCTCACCTTGGCCTCCCAAAGTCCTGGGATTACAGGCATGAGCCACTGCTCCAGGACCCTTCTTTCATTATATTCAGTCTGAGTAATCAAGGTATGAGGCCATGATCTAGTTAGTGTTGGCTGTTAATCAGATTCTTTCTTGCTGAAATTTTAATCTTGAGAGGAGTGATACAATAAAGTTAATAACTAAATGTTAATGAGCACTCATATGTACTAGGTACCACTCAGTGGTCACAAAACTTAGAAAAATGACATAATATCTTTTATTGATTAACTGCATGAATTAATGCTACTTTACATTTTCTTAAAGATTTTTGTTTTATGCTTTTTGGTCACCTCTTCTTAAAACATTGTTTTAGAAATATTTGCATAAGAAGAATAGAAATATATGGGAATCTTCCCTTTAGCATGATTAATTAGGACAAAATTTTTAATAATTCAGGAAAATCTCTTTCAATCTCACAGCACATTATTGGTGAATATCACAAATTTTGAATGTTTTTCTGAATTTCGAATTCATTTGGCAAATATTCTGTTGTCAAATTTAGAGAAATAGACCAAATTTCTTTCATTTGTGAGCTGTTGGATATGGAAGAATTTTCCACAGAATAGCCATGATATATGGAATTTACAGAATAATATGACATGTATTTGGTATTGGCTCCTGTCCTTTGCTCGAATCCCGTCCAGATCCTGGTCTCAGATGAGAAGGGAAGAGAGGCAGCGACATGAAAAGAATGGACAGGTTGGGAAAGAAAATAGCAAGCATACACTCTGGGGAAACAGGGAGGTTACATGGTAAATTCCTGCACACTCGGTATGCTCCTGGACCAGGTTAACAATAGTAGGTCAATTAACTTGGACACTTCTGAAACAATGGCTCTGTCCTTAAATTTCAGCTAGCTACAGAATAAAAAATCCACTTTTGTTGTTGTTGTTGTTTTGTTTTGACAAAGAGTCTCACTCTGTTGCCCAGGCTGGAGTGCAGGGGCATGATCTTGGCTCACTGCAACCTCTGCCTCCTGGGTTCAAGTGATTCTCCTGCCTCAGCCTCCTGAGTAGCTGGGATTACAGGTGCATACCACCACACTCAGCTAATTTTTTATATTTTTGGTAGAGATGGTGCTTTACCATGTTGGCCAGGCTGATCTCGAACTCCTGACCTCAAGTGATCCACCCATCTCGGCTTCCTAAAGTGTTGGGATTACAGGCATGAGCCACCACACCTGGCCAAACCCATGCTTTTTTAAGCCACTGCTGACGACCTCTATGAGGTGTCAGAATACTGCAGCCTGGCTCAGGATGAATTTAGATACATCCCACAGTAAGGCTCAGGAATTACTGGCTAACTAGTTACAAAGCCTCAATATACATTTAAAATGGGGTGCCACTAAAGGTATTATGGCAGAGGTTTTGTTTTTGCTTTTATTTTTATTTTTGCTATCTTTGCAATAGATTTTGAGGGTATCAGTCTGAGGAGAGCAGGATGTAATTTTAGATTCAGCAAAACTAATCTACTTGTACTGCACTAACAAGATGTCCCAAATTCAACGGGCTAGCATGAAATGATCCTATTAAAATTTGCTTGATTTGCTAATACAAAGGTAGATTCAACAATAGCCCACACTAAATGACACAAAACGCCAGGGATCACTTGTTATGATGAAGATAAAGGAATTAAAAACCTAAAGAAAGAATTCTACATTCCATTCAACCTATAATTAATAGCTCACATAGCATCCTTTTCACTATGTCACTCAGCAGGGCCCAAGAGGCTCTATTTTTCACTAAAGGGTGAAGAATAAGTTGATGAAGAAAGCTCCAAAATGTTTTAACATAAAATTATTTTTCAGAAAGTCTCAGGGGCTGTTATTGAAATAAGCTTCCTCATTTTAGTGTGAATGGAAATTCCCAGGGTGGCAGGGACACAGGTCGGCACTCAGTTTCCAGAGGCAAAACGGATATGGTAGACAGAATACAATCTGGAGAGGCCAGTTAGACCTCCTGATTGACCTAAAGCACAGAAAATCTGATTATGGTTTATTAATCATGGGGCCTTGAGAAGTAAATTGAAAGTCAACTCTTGCTGTTTTTTTTTTTTTTTTTTTTTTTAGCTTTTATTTTAAGTTCAGAAGTACAAGTACAGGTTTGTTACATAGGTAAACTTATGTTATGGGGGATGGTTGTACAGATTATTTAATCACCAAGGTATTACGCCTGGTACCCATTAGTTACTTTTCCTAATCCTCTCCCTCCTCCTACCCTCCACCCTTTGAAAGGCCCCTGTGTGTTGTTCCCTGTATGTGTCCATGTGTTCTCACCATTTAGATCACACTTATATGTGAGAACATGTGGTATTTGGTTATCTTTGTACAACAAAAAGAGCAACAATATGAGAGAATCTTCTGATCACACAATTCCCAGACTAGAGCCAAATTACAGACTCAGCACTCACTGAATGAAAGCCATAATGATCTCAAGTCTTTATGTAGCTTCCTTCTAATCTCCAAAGGGACCTGATCTGTTTACTATGCATTCAGAAAAGGGAAATGCTTTGTGGGGAATCAGGTGACAGTGAGATTTTTACCGAAATCTATTTTATACTATGACTAATACATCTTTGCAAACATTAGAGGTTATTTTTACAGTTTTTCCTAAATTCGTAATTTGCATGGATATTCACAACTGTCATAATTTTCATCCTTGACACACGGAATTAATTCTTTTGCGGTAAAAGTACAAATTACAAAAAGCACACCTATTTAAAAAGTCAGATATTCGTGCTACTATTAATGACCTGAATATTGAAAAACCAAAAGTGATTTCTACCACATCTCAATGAAAGTCAGTAAAAAAATCAATATGACTTCGAAAACAGTGGGGAGATTATAATGAAGTAACATATTTAATCAAAATCGCTGCTACAGATGTGGTCTTTTCAGTGAAGTGTATCACTCACTATCCTGGTACTTGACATTTATCTCTTGGTTTGGAAAACGCAATTTTCTTTATTCTAATAAGTAGAAAATTCCAGAATCAGTTTGCATCTGTTTGACAGTAACAATAGAACTCTTACCATCCTACACACCATCTCCAGCCCTGTGACATAACCTATAGGGACCATGGATATTTCAACATCACAGGGCATCAAGCTCCTCTACTATCTTATGATAATGGATAGGAGATTTGATATTGGAAAGCAGGAATAGTAGGCAAACCAGATGGTTTCATAAAATACACACATTCTGGAGGATAGAGAATAAATCTCATGAAAATGCAGAAAGCGTGTTCTGTTAACTCAATGAGGTTTCTGGGTCTAGTAGAAGGGGCCAGGTAGGAACATTGCCGTTTCAGGAAAGGACACAATGCAAATGTTCCTCGCTTGCTCTTATCTGACAGAGACTGATTTTCTACCATGGGAACCAGTAATCCTGGAACATTAACTGTTTATCATGAACTTAGTGCTGTATGATTCACTGGGCCATATTTTTTATTGTGCCCAACACTACCTTATTATTGAGTATGTGAAAGGAAAATATTTTGGACCCCAAAATCACTAAGCTAAAAGGAAAACTCAAGGTAGAAAGTGCTTAGGACAAACGTGTCTCCCATTCAATTTAAAGTTATACCTCTGCTCACTGAGATAAATGCATATTAGAAACTCAAATGAATGCAACCATTTGTCTCTCATCTATCTGTGACCTGGAAGCCCCCTCCTCACATTGAGTCTTCCTGCCTTTGCTTCAAGTTGTGCTGCCTTTCCAGACTGAACCAATGTCTGACCTGTATTGATTGATGTCTCATGTCTCTGTAAAATGTACAAAACCAAGGTGTGCCCCGACCACCACAGGCACATGTCATCAGGACATCCTGAGGCTGTGTCATGGGCCCAGGTCCTTAATCTTGGCAAAATAAACTTTCTGAATTAACTGAGACCTGTCTCTGATTTTCTGGGTTTACAAGTACAAGTGTCATGTGTGGGATGGGCTCAGTTAAACATGAAGAGCTAGATAAGTTTCATAGGCACATCACTCACTCTTATCTCGCTCATTTTTTCATATTGCTGCTTCCCCCTCCATCTGCAAATGTAGCCCATATCAAGTCTCCTGTGACCAGTTTTATTTGAAAAATAAGTCAAGTTCCTTTACACACCATTCTTTTTAGTCTATATGATATACCAACATTTATTGCTATGGCATTGAAGCCCCATTTAGGCATTTCTCTGGAAGATGGTATAGAACAGAAACAGTCTCAGTGAGGGGGGAAAAATTTTAAAAAGTCATTTCATTGTCTCTGATTTGAAGGTGAATGATTTGGCTATTTGGTCAGAGACTTAGAAAAATCCTGACAAAGGGATTTAATTTTATACTGAGAAATAATTCAACGTGAGAAAGCTGATTACAAAGTAAATAAAAAATAAAAAAATAATAATAATAATTTAGCGCATTTAAAGCTTAAACATATTTTGTCTATATTTTATAAATCTTGAGGAACTGGACCTTACTATAATTTTCCTACTGTTTTTCTTTTTCCTTTAATCTCAGGCAACAGCATATCCATCAAAAAAAACTCTTTCTTTCCCCATCATTCCACCTATATTCTTCCTATCTCATCGTTATATACTCTCTGTTTAATTCTAGCATTATATTTGCAATTTAGAACAATAAATTTTTAAGGAATATGAAATCATTTAGTTGTATAGCCAGCAATAAATGACTCCAGATTTACCAAAGCTGAGATTTTATTTTCTTTTTAATAAAAAAACCTTTTATTGCATCTACCATACTTTCTTGTTCTCTAAGAGAAATCAGCAGTAAACACAAATCTCTGGATTTCTCAGAACTAGATCTTGATAAGATGTTCTCTAAACAAAAAGTGCTATTGATTTTTCTAAGAAAATCTCTAATATTTATGTCTTATTTAATTCCCAGATGATGCAAAAAAAAAAACATCCTGAGGTATTGTTATCTTGCAGCTCAAGGAACCAAGTACTCTTGATGGGCAAATGTATTTTAGGCATTTTATCTGCAGGATGTTCTTTCTCCTGAACAAGGACTAGATTCTACATTTAGACGGTTAATGTTCAGTTCCTTCCTTGGAGCATAATGTAGCATTCTACTGGGTAACAGAACTTCTTTTTTCCCCTCTCCTTCATCTGCTTCAAACTTGATCTAACCACCCAGGGCTCTTTGAAGTCAGAGGAAGCTCTGAACCCAGAAAGACTCTGTCTGAAGGAGAGATTCAAAATAAGTGAGACACATGCAAAAGAAAGTTAGTAGAGAAAGAGAGGCTAATCCTTTGGAAAATGTCTTGCCCCATGTTGATGCACCATGGTTGAGAGAGTTTTGTGCAGAAATCAGCAAACTTGTGATGGGGGGAAGGGAGCAAATATACAATAAGAAGGGTTTTGTACTATGAAACACTATTTGGACCAGGAAATGAAAGTTCTTCCATAAATGTAACAATTCCTCTGTCTTGATTAGAGATGCCAACTTTGAGTCAGGGAGCTGAGAGTCAAAAGGCATAAAACCTAACCTTAGACTTGTCATTTGGTTTGGTTTTCTGATCCTAAAATGATATTGAAAAGATTCATTTCATTTAGAATTTTGCCTTTAAATGTCCTCAACTCCAAGAATATTCATATTTATAATTAAAGTGAATTTATATTATAATACATATAAATAAATTAAATCAAATTACACATTAAACAGCTGCACACTGGTCTCAAATGCTTCCAGCCATCTAGTGTCCAACTCTGTGAAGTCTCCGCATTGCTCCCATGCAGAGTGAGAAAACAGCCCCCACTACACAAAGGGTAAGATTAACTGCTTAGAGCTCACACACATAAAGAAGCTATTTCTAAATTGATCTATTGATGTCTGGAAAGAAAAAATTTCCATTCAGAGTATTTTATCAAATGAAAGCTGGATATAAAAGAGTCACACATTTATATCTAAAATATTAAATATGCAAACTAACATTTATTAAAATTTACTTTCAGACTTAAGAGCATTTAAATCATTCTTAATACAGACATATTTCACACATACCAGACATAACTTACTCGTTCAAATTTGTTTACACAGCTGTAAAATCTCCAAATTAACTATCAACCAGGAAAAATAAAAAATATTGCTATGAAAATGAGGAGATAAGATTAAAGCTGCTAGAAAAAAATTACACAGCATGGCTTTGGAGAGGATCAAGTTTGTTGTCGATTTATTTAAAGTAATTCTGTTTCAACATCTCCCTGTACACAGTTTCACTAATTCAGAGAATGTATTGACTAATTCATCTATCTTCACCACCATTTTGTTTAAACTTCAAAATGCCAAAATGAGAAATAATTCTATACTAACACATACATGAACACCTGAGTGTACACATGTGTAAAAGGAGACTTAATATTGTAATCTCCAGACTATTTATACCAAAGTTGAAAGCCTCATTTTTTTCCCATGGGAAATATTCACTTAATCCTAATTACTTGGGTTGTAGTGAATCCATTATGTTTAAATTTGTATTTAGATTTCATTACAATCTCATAACTTTTTTTTGTGTCTAGACCAAAAATGGACTGAAAATCATGAGTTTAACAGATGTATATTTATGAACAATAATAGCCATGAAGATATACATACTGACCTTTTGACTTTTCATCTTTTAAAAATTTGACTACAAAATGCAGAAAAGAAAATGTAACCATCTTTGCAAGTAAAGCACATGTTATTATTGATTTAAGCTGCATATTATTGGGATTCAGTTGTGAATATATAAATGCTGCCAAGAACACAGAAGGCAATTCAGTCAAGAGCAACTGTGTCAACTTTTACCTCAGATAAAATTTGATGTATTAAGCAATGAAAGTGAGGTCATAATTAGTATTTTGTTTTTTTTGGCTTTTATTTTAGGTTCAGAGGGTACATGTGCAGGATTGTTCCATGGGTAAATCGCACCTTATTGAGATTGGGTATATAAATGATTTCATCACCCAGATAGTGAGCATAGAACCTAATAGGCAGTTTTTTGACCCTCACCTTCTTCCTGCCCTCTGTGCTCAAGTAGGGCCCAGTGTCTATTGTGCTCCTCTTTGTGTCCAGGTGTACTCAGTGTTTAGCTCCCACTTATAAGTGACAACATGCGGCAGGTGGTTCTGTTCCTGCATTAGCTTGCTTAAGATAATGGCCTTCAGCTGCCTCCATGTTTCTGCAAAGGACATGATTTAGGTCTCTTATGACTGCATGGTATTCCATGGTATATAGGGCCATATTTTCTCTATCCAGTCCATCGTTGATGGGCATCTAGGTGTATTCCATGTCTCTACTATAGCTAATAGCACTGTGATGAACATATAGGTGCATGTGTCTTTTTGGTGGGATGATAATAAGTATTTTTTTTTTTTTTTTTTTT
>PVKV010023402.1:0-33420 GCA_004027835.1 Alouatta palliata | reverse complement strand
GGGAGGGAGGGAGGGAGAGAGGAAGTGAGGAAGCAGAGAAAGCAAAAAACAGGAAAAAGGGGAAGACCAAGTCAGGACGCATACCTGAGGTTAGAGCTATCAGCGAAAGAGGCTCAATTTATCTGGCAACTCCAGAGAGGAGCAAAGAATGTCTCCCAAAACTATCAGTATGAAAGACAAAGGGCTGGAGCATCCTTCCACAAACTCTCATCCTCTGTTCATTAAGGAATGGCCTCAGGGGCATTCACTCCCTGACATTTCCAGGAGGCCTTTGCCTGACCCAAGCAGACTCTGGCAGCTAAGATAGACTCTGAGGGCAGAAAGCAGAAAGGAACTCCACACTTCTGTGCTTCTAGTAGGTTGCTACCAAATGAATCTGAGCTTTCCTAGAAGTGTCCCCCATACCCATAGCTAAAACAGAAGTAGACATGAGATATGGGGCACCAAAAGTGTCTGTACTTGGACCTCTGGGGTCCTAGGATAATTTAAGGAAGACCAAGATAGTTGCAATGTATGGTGACTTGTGACATTTTATTATTCCCATAAAGCAACAGAGTTGGAGAAGGGACAGGGTTCTTTAATAGGCATTTTAAGCCTATCTCAAAAATGTATATCATTGAGACCCTAAGAACTTACAAATCCCAAAAAACTTCTTCCACAAGGACAAGACTACACAAATGTCCTAAATGCAGCTACTCCCAGCAAAGTAACGTGACCACTTATAATAGGACAAAGTCATGGAGAATGTTGTCAGATGTCACAAGGTATGTGGCAGCCATGAGAATGCTCATCCTAGCCCTCTACCTAAAGGAATCAGAATTGACCATGGGCTCCAGATGCTCTGAGATCAAATCCATGGATACGTTTGTGCCAAGGCCATACTTCCATGGGTTGTGGGTTGCTCCCTGCTGATTACTGGGTGCAGCAGGGATTCTAAGGCAGGTCCAGTCCTGGGAGATGCAGAACTCCTCTGATGAGGACTTTGGCTCAAGAACTTCCCTATGGCCTTACAGAACCTTCAGTAGACTACCCCACCCTTAGGCTCTATCCAGCCCATCTTCCTCTTCTCCTTCACTTTGGGGGCAGACTCGCATGGCAATCTGGCAGCTCTACTAGTGTTAGGAAACTCCCTCTCCATTTTCCCTCACAGACTCTTCCCCTAAAGAAATTCTTGCATATTCAATCCGGTTATCTGCTTCTCCGAGAACATTAACTAACATGGGCTGCACTGAATAGTCCATGTGACTATTTTCTCTTGTGAAATCTGTGCTCATTCTCCTCCTCTTCTCATAAACACCTAAGAATATTTTTCTCATTGTTTTCATACTTGGCCTCACCCCTATGTTCAGATAAGTATCAATTTATACAGATTTTACGTACAACAGAGGAAATATATTTTTACCTTTTTTTTTTTTGAGACGGAGTTTTGCTCTTGTTACCCAGGCTGGAGTGCAATGGCACGATCTCGGCTCACCGCAACCTCCGCCTCCTGGGTTCAAGCAATTCTCCTGCCTCAGCCTCCCGAGTAGCTGGGACTACACACACGTGCCACCATGCCCAGCTAATTTTTGTATTTTTAGAGACGGGGTTTCACCATGTTGACCAGGATGGTCTCGATCTCTTGACCTCGTGATCCACCAGCCTCGGCCTCCCAAAGTGCTGGGATTACAGGCGTGAGCCACTGCACCCGGCCAGGAAATATATTTTTAATATTTCACAATAAGAAAGAGCTGATTACCTCCAGCATGTATTCTAATAATTTAGATGAGAAAATATTGGGAGGAGAGGGGTATTATAATATTGTTTGATCCTGTAGTAATTATGTCTTCAGATCTGCACTACTTTTGGAGGGATCCAGAATAATTCCCTAAAACTATACAAACAAATTAGTTGTGCCAGGCACCAAGGTACACTGCCCAGATCTCAAGTGAGTCTGCCAAGAGGAGTGCAGGCAGCTGGCAGAGCCTTAGGGGTGTACCCCAGTGGTCAAGCCAAGGCCAAGGTCTCCCTGGGCAGCTCCTAGCCAATGACTGGACACGACGGGGGTACTAGGGCCAGACACCTTCTGTCTGACATATGTTGCTCTAATGGGTGATCTCTACTTTGGAGCTATGCATCAGTACAGTGAGACTTTCTCAGATTTACTCTATAGACTGAGGCTGTTTTTAACAAAACCTCCTCCCTTCCCCTCTCTTTCTACAGATGTCAAATCTTCACTGTGATCTGAAGGCCTTCAGACGATAAAATTGAGCCCCAGAGACAGAGGGTACCTACCCAATCTTTATCAACAAATCCATGGTCGAGCTAGAAAGAAAACACACATATCTCCAAGTTCCAAAGTACAGTGTTCCACCCACATCTTGCTGCCTCTGCACCCCTGTGAGCTGGCCTGTGGCTGATGTGATCACCACAGTCAAACATTTTATATACTTAGACTCAGCAGTTGTCTCACTAGGTGTTCAGATGGCCAATTACATTTCTTCACATCTCCATTTGCTGTACTATAAAATTTAGAAGACACTTGCCTCACATCAGCTCCCAGGGTGAGGAGGAATAAAGTACTTTTTGTAGCTGGAAGAAAAGCCATGAATAACACAGAATTGTGCAGTCAGCTTTCGCTTACCAGGGCAAATGGATGGGTGCACTGGTGCAGATACATGGTCTGGGATGTGTGTGACTGCCAGAGCAGCATAGACACAAGAGACCAGAGAGACAAGCAGCTGGGGAGCTGGGAAGGAGCCCCAGATAAGTCTGGGAAGAGCCAGCCAATCTGAGCCTGCCCTCTTAATATGTACTCTTTCGAAAGGAAAAAGAGCATATGCAAGCAGTGTAGAAATATATGGCTTTTACGTATATGAAGGGAGGGATATTCAAGCTCTCTCAATATTACAGAAACACAAAATTAAACTTAATAATAAGATAGCATTATAAATTCTAGGTTAGTAGAGCTCGATATGCAATATTGGTGAGGGTATATAGAAACACTGCATTCTTGCAAATGTAAATTGTTCACATTTCTCCAGAGGACAATTTGGCAATTTCTACTAAAATATGAAGTGTTCATAAACTTGGACCCAGCCATCCCACTTCCAAGACTTCATGATATATATCTATTTGCACAGATACACAGGGTGATCATTGCCACAGAATTTGAAATAGCCAGTCACTGGAAACAGACTCAAAGTCCACCATGAGAAGAAAAGTTAATAAACTGCAATTAATATGCAATGATGATATGCAATGGAATGTGCTCATATGGAATAATAAAAAACCAACAACAAAAAGAAAGATGCAGGAGTGGGTTACTACTTAAAAAAAAAAACATACAACATACACATATATGCATATGCTTATACATGTAGAGAATATTTTTGGAAGAAAACAAACCGGTTGAAAGTAGCTACTGCTCTGAAAAGGGACTGATAGTAGGCAGGAGACAGGTGTCACTTTGTAAACTTTATACTCTGTGTCTTTACCATTTCTTGAAAAATAAAAAACTTATTAAAAATATATGTTTTCTTCCTATAACACTGCTCATGGCAGCAGAAGTAAAAACAACATAAACAATAACAACCACATATCTGTGATTAGCTTTCTATTCCATTCAACATTTCCCACCTATTGCTCTGATGTGAGCAGAGATGATTTCTACCTGTTTCTCAAATACAAAAGCTGGAGCCAAAGAGAGTGCATGAAGTGCCCAAGGTCACTGGAGAGATCATCTGGAAGGGACCACTCTCACTTTTACCATCACCCATACCGACATCTTCAAGGAAAGAAGTGAAGGAAGAAGTAACCGAATTTCCAGGCTCTAAATCCTGGGAGCTTTTCTTTCCACATCTTCTCTCTCTGCCTCACCAAGAAGAAAGTTATTGTCTTCCATTTAAAAAAACAACAAAGCAGCACTGAAGTTTTTAATAAAGGGACAAATAAATGTTGGCAAATGCAGAAGAAGAAAGTCACAGAGGACTTTCAGGCTAGAGAAGGTGGCCTGGGATGGAAGAATGAGCCCCAATCCTGTGGGGATGGATCCTTCTTCATTCTGCATTCTCTGCTGAAGTCTTCAAACACTCATTCATTTCTCTCTCTCTTTTTTCTTTTTCTTTTTTTTGAGATGGAGTTTCACTCTTGTTGCCCAGGCTGCAGTGCAATGGCATGATCTCGGCTCACCGCAACCTGCACCTCCTGGGTTCAAGCGATTCTCCTGCCTCAGCTTCCCGAGTAGCTGGGATTACATGCATGCACCACCGTGCCAGGCTAATTTTGTATTTTTAGTAGAGACGGGGTTTCTCCATATTGGTCAGGCTGCTCTCGAACTCCTGACCTCAGGTGATCCGCCCGTCTTGGCCTTCCAAAGTGCTAGGCTTACAGCCATGAGCCACCTCACCTGGCACTCATTCCTTTCTCTCTACCCAAAGGAGCCAGCAGAGATTCCCTGGGAAATAAGAAGAGAGTTTCCAGGTGCTGTTATTCCGCAAGGGATGGAGTGTGGAGGAAAATAATGGAGAGGGTTATCAAAGTGGTTAAAATAGAAGGACCTCTGCCCTGCGGGGTCTTAAAGAAATGCTGTGGCTGAGCTCCAGAGATGAGATAACCTTGACTTGAGAGCTCCCTGCTGTTGAACGGCCAAATCACTGCATGCAATTAGCTACTTTCCTTGGAAAGACAGAGACACTGAATCTTGTCTCAGTATTCACAACACATCAACAATGCACGATGCTCAGGGAAATGTCCACAATTTAACAGTCTCTTGTTTAGTAAGAAGGAAATTATAAGAGTACGTAATTAGATATACATTTACACACATGCATGGATATTCATCATGTGTATATATAGGATACATGTTATCAGTGATCTTCTCTGAGTGTTCAAATTGACTTTTACAATGATTTGTCTTTTTTAGTATTTTCCAAATTTTCCAGTTGTCTATAATATGCTATATTATTTTTACATTCAAAAATATATATACATATATACATAATACATATTTTTTAGGCAGAATCTCACTCTGTCACCCAGGCTGGAGTGCAGTGGCACAATCTTGGCTCATTGCAACCCCTGCCTCCTAGGGTTCAAGCAATCCTCGTGCTTCAGCCTCCCAAGTAGCTGGAATTACAGGACTCTGCCACCAGGCTCAGCTAATTTCTGTATTTTTAGTAGACATGGAATTTTGCCATGCTGGCCGAACTAGTCTCAAACTTCTAACCTCTAATGATCTGTAAGCCTCAGCCTCCCAAAGTGCTGGGATTACAGTTGTGAGCCACCGGGCCTGACAAGAAAAAAATGTATTTTTTAAAATAAAGACCATAAAGACATTGAGGGACACTTTAGAGAGAACTCCACTGGAGTTATGATATGAGAAGGCTATATACTTGAGGTCAGGGGTCCAGAGTTACAACCACCATGACCAGCATTTCTACCCCCTTGGTTCTCCAGGATTAGGGTCTGTTAACAGGCTTCTAACATTAAAAACTGCCATTTCCATTAAACAGAGTAACATGATGGTAATCTAAATATCTTTTCAACTAGGTTATGTTGCTGACAGCCTTCTCCTGGTTGTCCTGTACAATGTTAAAATAATTCATTGAGAAGCCATTAGACTGAGGCAGCTCCAGTGCATTGGGTTTCTACATAAGCAAACCAAAACCCAACTCAGCATAAATGGTCATATTTTAGGCCAATTAAAAACTACTGTCTCCTAACTAGGGACTTTCCTCTGGAATGATCCAAACAGAGCTACTGCTCCACTTTAACCGATCTTTTTGTTTGTCTGTTTTTGTTTCCTATCAAGCCTTACCCTTGTGCCCCTTCAGTGAATCCCCAAACCACTTGTGGTTTGGAGCTGCCTGACTCATGAATCACTATGTGCTCATATATACTCTTAAAGATTTTAAAGTTTATCTTTTTTTTTTTTTTTTTTTTTTTTTGAGACAGAGTCTCACTCTGTTGCCCAGGCTGGAGTACAGTGGAACAATCACAGCTCACTGCAGCCTCAGTTACTCCAGGCTCAGGTGACACTCCCACCTCAGCTCAGGTAGCTGGGACTATACAGGGATGTGCTACTATGCCTGGCTGATTGCAGAGACATATTTTTACCATGTTGCCCAGGCTAGTCTCAAGCTCCTGACCTCACGAAATCCACCCATCTCAGCCTCTTGAAGTGGCTAGATTATGAGCATGAACCACCATGCATGATCTTTAAGTTTATCTTTTAACAAAAGTCATTATCAACATGTTGTAATAGTCAGCTCTCACACTGCTATAAAGAACCACCAAGACCAGATAATTTATAAAGGAAAGAGGTTTAATTGACTCACAGTTCCACATGGCTGGGGAGGCCTCAGGAAACTTACAATCACGGTGGAAGGTGAAGGGGAAGCAAGGAGCTTCTTCACATGATGGCCAGAGAGAGAACAAGGGAGGAATTTCCAAACACTCATAAAACCATCAGATCTCATGGGAACTCACTCACTATCATGAGAACAGTATGAGGAAAACTGTCCCCATAATCCAATCACCTCCCACCAGGACCCTACCTCAACACATGGGGATTACAGGGTTTACAATCTGAGATGAGATTTGGGTGGAGACACAGAGCCAAACAATATCACATGTCAGTATGTCACAGTATGTTAGAGCATGTTATAATATTAGTCCCTCACTTTGGGCAGAAGTGATGTGTCCAAACAGAAGCCACAAAGGGATCTGGTAGAAACTTCTCTATTCTGGTCCCTTGCTACTGACAAGAACTGCCTCCTTGACCAAACTTTAGCCAGGCTCCTCACAGAACCCTCTTCTTGACTAAACCTTGTCCTTGGCCTTTGGATCCAGTTTTAGCAAGAATCCTGCTAAGCCATTTAGAAATAATTCTCCCACCACTGACATCTAATCCAGTTCCTCTTCCCTCACCCTGGATACCTAACCAAGATCTTAATACTTTTTTATACTCTCCCTCACCCTGCCTTTTGGCTGTAAGTCCCCAGCTGTCCCTTTTGTATTTGAAGTTGAGTTCAAGCTCTCTCCCCATTGCAATAATCTTGAATAAAGTCTTCCTTGACATTTTTCATAAGTGTTTGGTGCAATTTCTCTTTAACACTGCTCAAAACGCAGGTCATGTTCCAGCAGCATCAGCGTCACTTAGACATTCGTTACAAATGCAGAACCTTAGAGCCCACCCCAGAACTACTGCTGAATCAGAATCACCACTTTAACAAGATTTTCAAGTAATCTGTGTGGATATTAAAGTTTAAGAAGCACAGCTTTTGTCAAAATGGCCTCAGTTCCTTCAATACATGTGGAGCCCTAATTGTAGACTTTCAGGGCATCCCCCACAGGCCCAGCCATTCATGACCAGCTGAGGAGACTCACTGACTTGTGCCCTGTCTCATTTTTAACTCTCATCCTTTCAACTTCTTAACTCACTCTCTCCTGGATTCCATTTTCCACGGGCTCTGCCTCAAGCATGAGTTGCCAAACATTCTACTCTCCCCAGTTGCACGGATCTGAGGTAGAAGGAGATCCTTTGATTCCTAAGGGTGGTGGAAGGGAACAGGGTAAGAAGCCCTCACTAAAGTCTGGCCCTAGAATGGAGTTTCAAAAGGCAATCAGACTTCTAACACACCCAAGATTAACCTCTTGTTCATATATCCTCAGCCAGTGTCTTTTCCCCTGCTCTGCACTGAGCATAACAAAGATCCCCTTCTATTATATTCTGGGGAACTAGGATAGGAACAGGAGTGGTGAGACTTTTTTGGCCAGACAGGTGACATGGATAATCATTTGATACAATGAAGCCATGTGTCTAGTGCCAACATGCCAAAACAGCCTGGATTAGGGTTGCCAGTATATAACTACACTATTATAAAAAGTTATTTGTTGTTGATCTGAAATTAAAATTTAGCTGGTATTCTCTATTTTACCTGGCAACTCTAGCCTGGTTCTATCAGGAATATTTTCAATGCTCATGAGTGGGATTTCAATGTTACAAGAAGGTAAGATCACAGGAAAAGACCCCCTATTATTCTCTCCTAATTGGAACATAAATTTTTATTGGCAGATTTACCTCTTCTACCACTCTTCCATCTCTTACATGAATGGGGCTTATTATGGAGAAGGGAGAGGGAAGTCTACATTTGGAAAGTACTGGGAAATAATTTAACAAGAAAAAAGGTGTTTTAATTTATATACAGCTCTTTCAAAACACCCTCCCTTATGCCAATTCTGAGACATCTCATTGTCTGTTCAGGAAATATCATGACATAACTAATATATTCTTAGATTTAGCAAAAGAGACACTTTCCTGATGTTTCTGGTGTTTCTCTTTGGACTCCAAGGAGGTCACGGATATACCCCAGTGATAAAATTATGATCCTTCCCCTTTCTCTACTCTGTACCCCACCACTGCAACTGGTTAAAAAAAAAAAAAAAGTATCTTTCCTCAAACTGAGTCATTGTCTTCTACCTCCCTCAGAGCTCTGTTCCTATTCAGTTTTATGCCATAGCTATGTACAACTTATGAATTTCCATGGTTTAAACTGTGAGTTCCCTGAGGACAGGGGTGTGCAGCCCTCCAATGCTTGGCCCCAGGTCCTGCCAATGGACTGCCCTCCAAAAAAGTTTTTTGAATAAGTCCTGTTGGCTTTCTCGTAAAGCTAAAAATGAGACCCCAGCTGGACTTTAACTTGACTCCACTAGACTGTGATTGGAACAGAAAATGAAATGACATCAGTTTGGTCCAGAATCCCTGCCAGGGCTTACAGTTACAAAAACTACTGGTAACACTCTTTACAGTGCACTCTCAAAGGACTTTCCTTGGCCTCTGAATGTACTGGAGCTTTTGAAATGGATGCAAGTCCTTTCATGCCTGCTGGGTTCCCTTTTATAATCCACTGCAACCATTAATAAGAAAAAAGACTCTTGTATGCCACCACTTTAGACACTTTCTTATTCGGAACTAGGAATGGCCCCAGGAGGTGAGGCCTCCCACCTCTGAGGCAGGAGAGAAATAATAACCTTTTCATACTCCTTGTCCAGACTTGTGGAAGCCCAGGGTGGGAGTACAACCAATCGTACACAGGTGCGAGATTCCAGACCAGCTCAGAATGAGAAACCTATTGCATAGGGGGCTTTAGCAGATAAAAGCCCAAGTGCACAAAGGATACCACACTCATTCCCCTGGAGGCTTCAGGTCCAGCTGAGGCCCCATGTCCCAGTGAAAGTCTCCAGTGGTCCTTGAAGCTGTTCCCACAGTTTTATCTAGACCTCGTGCTGCCCAAATCACATAATCTGTCATGCCCAGGGGGTTGTTTTCTCCTCTTTCTGAGAAAAAGGCACAGGCTAGGTGATTGTGAGGAGAGAAGGCTTCAACCTGCAACTTTCACCAACCTCACTCTCTACTCCAGTGTCTGTCTCTCCAGGAATTTATTAGGTTGGTGCAAAAGTAATTGTGGTTCTTGCCATTAATGGCTATAGTTATGACTTAGGAATTTCTATGTTTTAAACTGTGAGCTCCCTGAGGTGAGGGGCATGCAGCCCTCCAATTTCTGGCTTCAAGTACTGCCAATGGATAGCCCTCCACAAAAGTTTTTTGAATGAGTCCTGTATGGCTTTCTGATAAAGCTAAAAATGAGACCCTAGCTGGACTTTAACTTGAATCTACTAGACTGTGCAAAGCAATTACTTTTGCACCAACCTAATATTTACACTTGTTATCCCAGCAGGAAAATGCAACATCCTTTCTGTAATGGACATCGGCTGATTTGCCCGCCCTACATCCACCCCTTGTCATTTTGAGGCTGTCAGTCATAGCCCCTAAGCCACTCCCCTTGGTGATGGCAAGGGTCCCAGGCCAGGCCAGTCATAATCCAAGCCCCTGGCAACAGCAACTAGTCTAAGAGAGCATGTGACTCCAGGTGGGCTGCCCAGAGCTCTTCCCCAGTACTAATGCACAGACATCACATAAAAGCAGGCACTCTCCTGCGAGGGATCACTGAGCTAGGATAATGGAAATCTGAGGCTGAAAGCAAGGACCTGCCTGCAAAGAGAAGCCAAACAAAGAAAACATAAGAGAGATGAGGAATAGGAAGACATATATACATCTCGTTGTCAAGGTTCTGTATCCTTTAGCTATTCCCTTGATCTTACAAGCTACTCCACTGTCCATGTCCTCTTTTGCTTAAACTAGTTGACACTGTGTTTTTATAGCTCACAACAAAAGAGTTCCTTCCAACTGGGATAGACCCTTGAAGAAATACACCACCCCCCACCTTAATCATTTCAAGATAAAAGAGAAGTCAGAAGAAAGAAGAACGTATAAAATCACATTCTTACATAATCACTGTAGGGTATGGCTATGTCTAGCTGAGGGAACCTGTCCTGAATAATAAAATAAGTAATAACACAACAACTGGAACTACTAATATTTTGAAGCCACGGCCATGGAGAACCTGACTCTATCCCTCTGGTCAAACTAAATGATGAGAAATTGATATAAATTTGATTACAAAACCACTCTATTTTATAGATCACATTGTTCCCAGTGGGCCACTGGGAGCTCTTTCATTTGCCTTTTATGTCTCTTTGACATACTCAATTGTTGTGGAGTTTTTTGTTTTGTTTTGTTTTGTTTTGTTTTGTTTTGTTTTGTTTTGTTTTGTTTTGTTTTGTTTTGTTTTCAGAGGGAGAGTTTTAGTGGGGATTGTTTCTGTGGGATTTTTATTTATTTCAATCGGTTTTGGGGGAACAGGTGGTGTTTGTTTACATGGATAAGTTATTTATTGATGATTTCTGAGATTTTGGTGCATCCATCACCCGAGCAGTGTACACTGTACCCAATGTACAGTCTTTTATCCATATCCACTCCCACCCAAAACTCTGCACAGTCAGAGAAATAAAAAGTAGAGTAAATACATAACCCACAGAATGGGAGAAAATATTCTCAAAGTATTCATCTTACAAAGAACTAATATCAAGAATCTACAAAGAAATCAAACAAATCAGCAAGAAAAATATAAATAATCCCATCAAAAAGTAGGCTAAGGATATGAATAGACAATTCTCAAAAGAAGATACACAAATGGCCAATAAGCATATTTAAAAATGCTCAACATCACTATCATGGAAATGCAAATCAAAACCACAATATGATACCACTTTACTCCTGCAAGAATGGCCATAATTTAAAAATCAGAAAATAATAGATATTGGTGTGGATGTGGTGAAAGGGAACACTTTTACAAAGCTAGTGATCCTGTAAACTAGTACAACCATTATGGAAATTCCTTAAAGAACTAAATGTGGGTTTTTGTTTTTTTTTTTTTTTTTGGAAACTTTCTTACTTTCTGGCATACAAGGTGCTCCAGGTTTATCTGGTATATTTCCTGCTCCAAATCTTTAAATTCAAGAAGACCTAGCTTCTTGGTACCCATAATCTGGATACAAGGTGCACTGGTCATTACTGGGACATTGTTGACACTAGGCCCACTCAGCTGACTAGCAAGGAAATATATGTGTGTATACAAACTCACCTACATACACATACCTACAAATATTTCTTCATGTAACCATCCATATCAACATTAAGCTGGCATCAGTTCAATTCCAATACAGATGTGTAACAGCATCTGAATTGTTAACCCATACTCCCACGAGATACATCTTTATCAACTAGAATACAATAATTATTTTGCCTTTAGTTTTACCAATTCCACTCATTTCCAAAGTTACTTAGGTCAGTACCTTTTCTCCCAACCCTTTTCAGTGAAATTGTTTCATATACTGGTAAACAGTTAGACTTTTTTATCACAGTCTACATTCCATCCTGAATTTCATGATTTCCTAAATGATTTTTTAAACTTATGTGCATTAAGGTTCGCTGTTTGTGTGGTAAAGGTCAGTGGGTTTTGATAGATACATAATATTTTTTGTCCACAATTATGCTATTACACAGATTAATTTCATGGCCCTAAAAAATCTCCTATGCTTCACTTATTCAACCCTCCATTTCCTTCACCCAAGCACTGGCAATCATTTATTTTTGTATTGTCTTTACAGTTTTGCCTTTTCCAAAATGTCATATCATTGAAATCACACAATACGTAGCCTTTTTAGGCTGGCTTTCTCCACTTAGCAATATACATTTAAGTTTCATCTCTCTGCATAATATATTATAGAATAAATGAACTACAGTTTACCCATTCATCTACTGAAGCATGTCTTGGTTGTTTCCAGTTATTGGTGGTTATAAATAAAGCTGCTATAAACATTTCTAGGCAGGCTTTTGTGTAAACATAAGTTTTCAGATCAGTTGGAGAAATAACTAGGAATGTGCTGCTAGACTGTATGGTAAGACTGTTTAGCTTTACAAGAAACTGCCAAATTATCTTCCAAAGCCACGGTACCAATTTACATTCCCACCAGAAATGAATGAGCATTCTTGTTGCTCCACATCCTTGCCAGCAATTGGTACTATCGTTTAGTTTTAGTCATTCCAGGAAGTGTGGTGATAACTCATTATTTTAATTTTCAGCTCCCTAATGACAAATGATGGTTTGCATTCTTCCATATGCTTATTTGCCATCTGCATATCTCCTTTAATGAGGTAATTGTTCAGATCTTTTGCCCATTTTTAAATTGGGCTTTTTGTTCTCTTATTACTGAGTTCTAAGAATTCTCTGTATATGTTGGATACAAGCCCTTTTTCAGATACATGTATTATACATATTTTCTCCCAATCTGTGGTTTGTCTTTTCATTTTCTTAACAGTGTCTCTTAAAAGTCTGCTTTTTTCAGACTTTGCTCATTTAATAAGGTCCAACTTGTCCATTTTTTCTTTCATAAATCATGCTTTTGGTACTGTATCTAAAAACCCACTGCTAAATAAAAGGTCACCTAGATTTTCTCCTACATTACTTTCTAGAAGCTTTACAAGTTTGTGGTTTATATTTAGGTCTGTGATTCATTTTGAGCTCATTTTTGTGAAAGGTTTAAGATCTGTGTCTAGGTTGGGTTTTTCTGTTTGGATTTTGTTTTTGTTTACATATGGATATCCAATAGTTTCAGGACCATTTGTTAAAAAGACTTTTTCTGTTAAACTGCCTTTATTCATTTGTCAAAAATCATTAGGCTATATTTGTGTGTGTCTATTTCTGGACTCTCTATTCTGTCCCTTTGATGTGTTAGTCTACTCCCCCACCAATACCACACTGTCTGAATTACCATAGCTTTGTAGCAAGTCTTACAGTAAGACATTATTCTTCTCTTTCAATATTGTGTTGGTTTTGGGGGGGTTGTTTGCCTTTCCCCATAAATTGTAGATCAGTATGTGAATATTTTAAAAATAGCTTTCTTGGATTTTGATAGGGATTGCATTGAATCTATGCATCAAGTAGGGAAGAACTGACATATTAATAATATTGAGTATTTCAATCCATGAACATGGTCTATTTACTTAGATCTTTTATTTCTTATATCACAGTTTTATAGTTTTCTACATACATATTCTATACATATTTGTTAGATATATACCTAAGTATTTCATTTTGGTGGTACTATTAATATCTGTTATCTTTTTATTCCAAATTCCAATTATTCATTCCTGGTATAGGAAAGCAATTGACATCTGTGTATCACCTTATATCCTGTGACCTTGCTATAATTATTTACTAGTACTCTTTGTGATTTTCTAGATAGACAATCTACAGAACAAAGATAAGTATATTTCTTCCTTCTCAATCTATATACTTTTTGTTTCCTTTTCTTGTTTTATTGCACTACTAAAGACTTCCAGTACAATGTTGATTAGGAGTGGTGAGAAAAAAAAAAATCCTTGCTTTGTTCCCAAACTTAGGTAGAAAACACCCAGTTCTCATTATTAAATATAATGTTAGTGGTAGGTTTTGTAGATGTTCTTTATCAAGCTGAGAAAGTTCTCCACTATTCTCAGTTTACTAAGAACTTTTGTCATACAGACATGTGTCCCCACCAGATCTCCCATCCGGGAAGGACTCATTGCCCAGTTATCATTTCTATCGGGGTCTGCCTCCGCCACAGAGTTACCTTTCCCAAGGGCATATTCTTCCTGGAGCAACTCACATTCAGTGATTGGTAAAGGGGTGGTGTAAAGGCCCAATCATTTTAGTACAGTCAACTCCAATGAGTAACATAGGCTCAGAGCTCCCCCCGGGAGTCAGCCAAAGTTTTGTCAGGACTACATCACAGTTCACCTTTTTTTTCTACCCAGTCAGGCTTCTTTCTACTTCATTTAACAGGTGCTGATGTCTGATAAACATCCTATACACCAAACTCTACCTCAGTGCCGACTTCCAAACACCCAAACACTCCCTATAGAGAAAACTTATTTTCCATACCACTTCACAAATGACAGCACTAATTTTTTTTTTCCTACTGGACCATCAGCTAAACACACACACACACACACACAGACAGACACACACACACACACACACACAAGTAGAAGGATAACAATTGGAAAATATCTCCTTCACCATTTGGTTATCACCTAAGAGTTTCAAGTTTTGATGCTTGGCTGTAGGGTCGGTATCCATTTGCCACTGTCACTCAGTACAGATTCTCTTAACGCTCCTTGTCCACATTGCAGAGTAATGCAGTCACATTAGCAGAGATGTTTGGACTCTGAAACGGCCTGACTCCTACCCCCAAAGAAAAGGAATTCAAGTAGGCAGATACTACAACCAGAAAGCCTCTTCCAAAAGCAGCACCACTGCAAAAACCACCAGGCACAAAGCCAAAAAGCTCATCAGAAGGGTCAAAAAGATGAAATACAAGTCAGAATCAGTCAGAGGGTTGTCATTAAGGGTGCTAGCTCAGGATTAGACAAAACAGACTTCTACCACCTAGTACAGTATATCACATGTAAGAGTATACACTAATTTTTGTGGGGTTTTTCTTTTAAGAACTCTTTTACATTCTGGCACAGAAGATGCTCCAGGCTTACCTGGTATTAGTTGAATTCTATTCAATGAATTCAATAAATATTTGCTGAATAAATTAATGAGCACATTTGGAATTGGAAGTTCTAGCTCCTGACCCTAGTTTTTGTACACATAGTATACAATTGAGAGCCAACTATAAAACTACATATGGACTGTTTCATTTCCATGCATTCAACTTACAAACATTTCATCAGCTTTTTCATATTTGTAGATGTTTGGCTATTTCACAGTAGCATTTTTAGCCAACGAATATTTCCATTTCAGTAGCATCCCCATCTTTGAAGGTAAAGCAACATTTGTGCAATTATATGACTATTTTATTGCATTTGTTCTAATTAGTTTACAAAAATGAATGGAGAAAGAAAAATGAAAGTGTTAATACCTGCCATAAGCATAGGTCTCATTAACTCAGTACAATAGAGACAAAGTCATTAGCCTCAATCAGATGCTCATTGACTTCAAGCTGGTCAACCTGTGCTCTATTATGAAAGGAAATAATAAAATGAAAGAACTTGTATGAAATGTATAAATCATTGAGAATGATGTCTAAAAGATAAGGTGTAATTAGGGACGTTAGAAGGTTTTTCAGCTCTCTAGTCACAGAACCCACATGTAATCTCATTGAATTTTCATAGTTGACTTTTGCACAAGTTTTTGAAAGAACATTATGTACAATATCAGAGAGATGGCTCAACTAATGCATGGCCTTCCACTCTTACAGAGGTGTTGTCTGTCACACATTAGACAATAAAATCTGTGACTGCAGTACTGGTTTTTAGTCTGTCATATTTGCATAAACCTTGCTATTTTTGTAAGTACAAATGCATTGGCAATTCTGTTGGCTTAATAGCAATCAGTACAAAGAGGTGTGGGTATAGGTATAGGTGTTCTTACAGGTATAGGTATGGATATAGATTGCATGCCTAGGCACCTTAGCATACTCCCATTTCTGAAATGTGACCCATAATAGTTTGTTTGTTAAAAAAAAAAAAAAAAGAAAGAAAGAAAGTATGGAAGGGACAATGGGGTAGAGAAGAGAGAAAGGGGGAAGGGAGACTTATAGGCCCAATTTTAAGCCTGTCTCCTGAGGGTGACCACCTCCCTTTCTTCAGAACTAGATTAATCACCTTCTTCTCTTTCATTTCCAGGGCATCGTTCCTATTATTAAGGCCTGAATCCAGCTACCTTATAGTTATTTTAAACAGGACTCTGGTTCACAACCACTCTACAGGATAGATTCAAGCCAGTAAGATAAAGGAAGCTCAGCCTTTGAAGTAGAACAATATCTGTGGACAAGGGGTGGAAGGGGCCTCTTATTACGTCTTTTAAATAAAATACAAATATTGCAGCCATTTCAGTACTTTCATAAATAAATAAAAAAAAAGTCATTGTGCCCCAATTTTGCTAATGACATGAAAGCATTTCAAAGAATATACAGTAGGTATTTTTCCATTTGCAAATTTAAAATCCATGATTTGACGATTTGTGAGAGATCCTAGAAGAGCATGCCATGTAGCAATTTGTAATTTTGCTAAGGCACTAATTTGAATCACCTCCACTGTGAGCTGGTGTGTGGGGAATTTGTCATTTAGGTGGTCAATGAGCCAGTGCTTGCATCTTCATGCTAGTTTGCTGCTCACTGTAGTACTGTTGATGAATCTGGGGGATTCTGGAAAGTTTCAAGACAAATATACTAAAAGTCTACTATATAGTTCAATACAATTAGGTGTTAGAATTGTATATGTAAAAATGCAGATAGGTATCATTAGGGATTACCCTACCTGACCACTGGAGTCAATTGCAGGTGTCAAGAGTGGGCAAAACCAGATAACCAGACTTTGTTTTACATTCTGTCACGGCTTTGGGAATAATTGGTATAATAATCTAGTACTTACTGTTGGCATCATATAAACATTGAAGTGTTATTAAAAATATTCTGTCCACAAATGTAGAGTACTGGTATGCTTCCTCACCTGCGGTAGATACCGTTCAGTGCCTGCCAATGACCATCCTCCACCTCTTTCTTGCTAACAGCCTCTCATTGTTGTCTATACAGTAGTAGATCCAGTCTCCACTTTATTCACCCCACTAATGTCTAGAGGTGGCCCTGTGAATCCAGTTCTGGCTAAAAAAATGTAAGAGGAAGCCATCTGAAAAACTTCCAGAAAAATTCTGCTTTCCTATCAAAGTGACAGACATGGCCTAAACCATTACCCCTGACTTTCTGCCTTGAACTTGGCCATGAAGACTAAAGCCATGGCAGCCTTCTTGCAACCACGAGGCCATAAGCAACAGAGAATGGCTGGGTTCAGCCCTTAATGGAAGGGACTGTGGGATGGTGGCCTGGAGGTAAAAGCAGTAAGCAACAGAGAAATAATGGCAGCAACAATAGGTTCTGACATTTTTTGAGCTATTGAATGAACATTACCTGTGTTCTTTGCATAAGAAAAATACAGCCCTGTTCTCTGTAAGCCTTCATAAGTCAGTCGGTCTGTTCTGTTTGTTTGTTTGTTTGTTTGTTTGTTTTTTAGACAGAGTTTTGCTCTTGTTGCCCAGACTGGAGTGCAATGGCACGATCTCAGCTCACTGCAACCTCTGCCTCCTGAGTTCAAGCGATTCTCCTGAGTAGCTGGGATTACAGGTGCCCCCCACCACACCCAGCTAATTTTTTGTATTTTTAGTAGAGACAGTGTTTCACCATATTGGCCAGGCTGGTCTTGAACTCCTGACCTCAGGTGATCCACCAGCCACAGCCTCCCAAAGTGCTATTACAGGCATGAGCCACCGTGCCCGACCTTGGTCTGTTTTCTTACAGCCAAACAAAAACAAATACACCACTCATAAAAACACATCATTTGAAAAGATAATACGTCAAGACTCCAGTCGTACCTTTTCTGACTGTAAAAGGCCAGTAGGCTCTCTGAGTGGAAAGCTTGATCCCTCAGACCTACTTACTTTACTCTGCTAGACAGAGCATACAGCTTTCATAGGAAACTTCTCTTTGACTTCCCCCACATTTCTTTCAGTGGGTGTTCATGCCTCAGGAGAAAGTGGACCTTTATCTACGGTGTGTCATGATAGAGTTTTCTATCTGCCTCATCTTTGGTGTCACCTCTCAGTTACCAATGAACTATTTCAGGAAAGAGGAAAATCCTAGGGTTGTTTGTGGTTTCTTTCTGAATCAAATTAGAAAGACTGACAAGCATCCTGGACAGCCTGAAGACTCCAAGAAGGGAATGAAAGTCCAGGAAGGTCCCCCTCCAATATTCCTGTGACAAGTATACACATGTTCCGTGGAATATGCAGCTAAGCAAACTCTTTTCTAGGAACTCTACCCACTGGGAATATATGAAGAGCACGCTTCCACTTAAAGGGCAATAAACTTCAACTTAATTAAACTAACTTTCTGGAAGCAGCTACTAAGGGCCAGTTTGCATGAGAGGAGCCAGGGACATAAAAAGGGACAAGTGGGATAGCCACAAGGAGATTACACTGTATGGTGAGACATACGCTCCTTTGGCCAATCCGCTGAGAATTCTCTATGTTCATTTTTATCCAGGTAGGAATGTAATAACTTCATCATCCCTGGTATTTCAGTGTTTCTCCATCTGCATTACTAAGGCAGGTGCTGTTTACTGTACCTTATGCTGGGGGTTGGGGGGTAGACAAGCTCATTAACTTACCATTCATCCTAAGCCTATGCCATTTTGCAGGCAGGAGGCCCAGCCTGGATGTCAACTTTTTACAAAAAACTATTGAAACTGTCAGTTATCTTCATGAGCACTGCTCCGACAGAAGAACAGCATAATTGCGGTGGGGTGGGTAGTGGTAAAGTGTTAGTGAAACGTTTTTTCACCAGCAACAGTAACACAACATCTTTCTGGGATAATGTATTTACTCTTATTGTTTGGTACATAGCACACAAATTCCAAATAATACAAGAGTGAAAATATCAAATTCCTCAGCTTTTAGGAGAGGTAGAACATACAATCTCTCAAGTTTCAAAAAATACCGAGAACATGGGATCCTATTTCTTTTTTTATTTATTTTATTTTATTTATTTTATTTTTTTTGGTCTGATTTTAAACAGAAAAATCCTGAGGCTTATTTTTCTTCTTGGATATTTGTATGCTTAAATACAAGGTAGCAGGACTGTAAGAAAACCCCAGTGATTAACCCTCAAGGAAAAGATATAAATTTGAATGATCTATGACATTGTCCTCCAGGACATGGAATGGTTCATTATTAAGTCAACCAAATTGTAATTTCTAGTATCCTTTCCATCCCTCCTAGACTATAAATCCAAGACTTCAGCAACTTGCCTACTCCTGACTATCCCTTAAAACTCAGCTCAGTCGCCAAAACCCCAGTGAAGGCGTCCTAGTCTCCATGTGTTTTTGGCTTTCTCTCATCTGGTCTTTCTCAAGCCATATTCTAATTGCTGTTAACCCTTCTGCCTTTTGCCTTAGTGAGGTCCTAGGAGATGGGAATCAAGTTTGTTCACCTTGTATCCCAGGGCCTTTTACAGTTCTTGGTACACAGGATATCCTCAAAAAGTGTTTGCCAAATGAGAAAAGGAAAGAATAAATGTGAGAAGGGTGGAGCATCTTGATGGGTGCTTGCTCCTGAAAGAGCTAGAGCTCCATGGTACAGCAAGGGAAAAGGTCTCTGCCTCCCAGCAGAGGGCAGCAGAGAGCTTAGGAGCAGAAAATCCCTAAGGGGTGATCCACTCCCAGAAAGAGGGTTTTCCACAAATAAGAGCGGGAGAGGCCATGTACCACCAAGCGAGGCAACTGATTGCATTAGGTGGTAATTGAGAGAGCTGACAGGTGTTTGCCAAGTAGTTTAGTGTCAACGGGCCAGAATCTGGCCAGGTGTGGCTTGTCTGGGCCTCAGGAGAGACAAGGGAGAGGCTAACCCAATCCAAACCAATCAACTGCCTCTCATGAACAAGATCTCAGGGTGAGCCAAAGTTCAATTAGCCAGGGTAAAAAACAAACCTAAACCCACACATGCACATACCCACAGAGCTTTAGGGTAGAGAGGACAAGCCCAGTGAAACCAAAAATCAGGGACACATCAGTCAGAAGTCACAGGGTGATCAGGTAGGACATCAAACCTGGCAGGAGTGCATAAGGACACTAAGAAGCAAAAGTGGGTCCAAAACAATTGGGGTGAATTGTGTTTTGTGGAGCAGGGCCTCATCTGAGTGTCCACAGCCCTGGTCCCAGCAGCAAATGTGCTGCATCTGATCTTAAAGTCTTGGTATTCATGAGGAAGAGAATGAATGGAGAGCAAACCTAAACATCAACACGGAAGGTGCTACCCACGGAATGGGTAGCCAGAATTTTGAAGAGACCTAAATACTAAATAACCTATGAGGCAGGAGTTGAGACGGGAGACAAAACCTTAACAAAAGGCAGTGACAAAGAGAAAGTTCTGCTGGTCAGCTCAGAAATACCAAGGGCACAGAACCTGAGAGGAGGAGCCTGGAAACAGCTGTGTTTTGAAATCACAAAGCCTCTCCCTTATCCCTCCTGAGGCCCAGACAAGCCACACCTGGCTAGATTCTGCCAGTTGACACTAACGTACATGGCTCCCCTTTTAAATTAATTGCAAACGCTTCTCAACTGTCTCAGTCACCACCTAGTCCAATCAACTACCTCTCATGAACCAGGTCCCAAGTTAAGCCAAAGTTTAATTAGCCAGGGTCAAAAACAAACCCACATTCATACATGCACACACCCACAGAGCTTTAGTACTGCGTTGCATTTTATAATTGAAAAGCCCTGCGCTTTTACTACTGACAGTATGGTCTGTGGAGCAGAAACATCATTACCGAGGAGGTTGTTGAAATGCAATCTCAGTCCCCACCTCAGACCTACTGAATGGTAATCTGCATTTTAATAAAATCTCCAGATGGTGTGTGTGCCCATTAAATTGAAGAAGCACTATTCGCCACCACCTGATCCCTCCCTGCATCTCTGACTGGAACAGGAGGCACTTTCCACCCTGATAACAATGTTCCAGCCATATCAACCTTCTTTCTGTCCCCAACATATGCCCTACTCAGGGCAGGCATGGTGGTTCACTCCTGTAACCCCAGCACTTTGGGAGGCTGAGGTGGGTGGATCACTTGAGGCCAGGAGTTCAATACCAGCCTGGCTAATGCAGTGAAACCCCATCTCTACCAAAAAATACAATAATTAGCCAAGCATGGTGGTACGCACCTGTAGGCCCAGCAATTTGGGAGGCTGAGGCAAGAGAATTGCTTGAATATGGGAGGCAGAGGTTGCAGTGAGCCAAGATGGCACCACTACACTCCAGCCTGGGTGACAGAGTGAGACCCTGTCTCAAAAAAAAAAAAAAAGTCATGCTCATTCTCAACTTAGGGTCTCTGTTCTCTCTGTTCCCTCTGTCCAGAACCATGGATGGTTTTTCTTGACATTCAAATCTTTATTTTCAGATCAGCTCTGCAGAGAGGGCTTCCCTCCATACGCAATCCAAATAAAATGCTTGAGCACTTTCACCTACATTCTGCAATTTTAATACATGAATAGGGCCTGGTTGTTTGCCTTGAGCATTTATCAGAATCCCAAAGAGAACCGTTACAACAGATTCCTGTGTCCACCCCTAGAGTTGCTGATTCAGCAAGTCTAGGGCAGAATCAGAGAATTTGCATTTCTAACAAGCTCCCAGGTGATGCTGATGCTGTTAATCTGGGATCACCCTCTGAGAATCATTGACACTGTCTCAATATCTGGTGATATTTTCATCATCACTCTTTTCTGTAGTGTCACCTGCACTCCACTGGAGTGTCTGTTCTACACAAGCAGGGAGTGTGTATGTTTTGTTCACCCTGTATCTCTAGTGCATGATACACAGTAGGTGCTCTTTAATATTTGTTGAAGAAATGAGTAATCAGTAACTCTTTTCATTATGGATTTTGGATCATCTGCATTTGGTTTAACCTAATGGTGCAACTTTTCATTCCATCTTGTGCATATGTGTAACAGCCATGAGACTATTCATTAGACATAGTTTAACTTACAAAAATGTGAGCCACACACAGAGTTGACATCTGTTATTGACAGTACATTTTAGGTTGTGAACTTTATTTCTTGGCCTCCTACTTGAGGATGGAGATTCCATCCAATACCATATTAAGATAATAGCCCATTCTTTTTAACAACATGAGGTCAGTGGCATTCTCTGTGAATTGGGGGAAACATCCTCTTACACACAATACTGAAAGAGAAAAAATAAGCAATTCGATATATTCACACATTCTTTCATACTCTGCACAGAACATTTCTCATACATCAGAATTTAAAACATCGCCATAAGGTTTAAGTGACCACTATGAATACATCTCAGTGACAACCAATTCTGGTATTGCTAATAAGATGGTACTTCACCTATCAATTCATTTGAGCTTGCCTCTAAGGAGCCTTATCAAGTCACATGTTCCTGAAATTACTGAAGAAACCAGTTCACTGTTCAGTGCCTCAGTTACCCCTTCATTTGCAGATTCTGGAATAGCCACATGTATGAGTCCACAGATAACTGTGTTTATCTGCTTCTCCTGCTACCTAAACCCTGTCATAACCACTGCCACCTCCGCCGCCTCCTCTTCCTAGCTAGTTCCCCATGCTGGGCCTCCCTGCCCACACCTGGCTCTCTGACCCGACCAGACTCTGAATCTAATCTTCCCTGAGAGATAGATTTGTTTTCATTTCTTTAATGCTGAGGCAGAAACCCTCCCTGCATAACAAGGGGCCAGAATCAAAGTCCAGGCTTGCAACCTACGAATCTAGTGCTAATTTCACTCCAAAGTTGGCCACTGGGAGGAAGGATGGGGGCGAGTAGCATTGCTAATAAAGCCAGATTCAAGGTGTCTGCTGCCTTGTGTAAGATGCTGTAGCTAAATGACAAAGTCAAGGAGTCTGCTGGTAGAATGACAAACCCTCCCTGTGAGAATGCTGACAGGCAAAGACAGCAGCGGCTGGGGAGATGCCAGCTCTGTGTGGCTCACCTGTGTCACATTCATCCTTCCTGAGCACTCGTGACCAGTGACCACATTGAAGAAAGCAGACCAGCTCCCTGCTGGCTACACTTGTAAGAGATCCTTAAAAATACTGACATAGATGACAATGAGTGTCTCAAAGGAGGTCTCAACACAAGCCAAGGGCCGAGACCTGAATCAAACACAATAGCAATTCAATAAAGTCTATTTGAAGACCCAGTTTTGCTGTGTACCTATATATTACAAAACACTGGCTCAATTCTGAATTGAACGGCCTTACAATGAATGTAATTTTAAAACACATTGTTTCAGTTTTCAACATAGAAAAAAATGTTTTGGTGCAGGAATCTGCAAAGGAGTATTAATTCTGGCTTTTGGCCCATAATGCTTTTCCTGTGTGGGACCCATTTGCTCATCTAAGAGAAGCATTTGACTGACTATTTATTTTTGTCATTTTTTTATGATGACAGCAATTCCATGAAGTAGAGCAGATTTCATTTTTTTTTCTCCTATTTATGGTTGAAACCTCAGATTCAGTAAGATCAAGTGACTTACATAAATTCTAGCTATGAAGTGGTACAGCCAGGACCCCATTTATCAGGCAGTCCAGCTACTGGCCATCTGCAGCATCTCCTTGGTTTCTTCAGTCGAGCAGTGCTCTGACATCTTTATTCCTGGCTAGTGAGCCTGGAGTTGCTGCTTTCACACACAACTCACTGTCAGTGGCTACAACTCTTTCTGTTTACTTTCAGCTGCCAGAAAAGATTATTCTTTCAATCACAAAGGTGTTGGTAACTTTAGCTTCCACTAAAAATAATTTTTCTACTGAAAAAGCTATGGTGCTTTGTGTAGGGGAAACAAAAAAATAGATCTTAATAGAATATTCTCTATGCTGCATGTTCATTCACTTGTGATGAGATGGATTTTCTTTTTCTTTTCCCTAGCCCCATCCACCTTATCCTCCTTCTGGGGTATGGCATATGCAAAGCTTGGTATCAGAAGGGAAATTTAGTAAGAAAACTCAACATGGAAGAAAAAGAGACAGAGACTCTATTAGCATAACAAATAGAAACTCTGCCATGAAGCCAATGTTGGCAATATAAAAAGTCCAGTTGTCAGGATCAAAACCCATCACAACCAGCACTCATTCTAGAGTGGAGCTCAATGGAACTGGATGGTTGAGAAGCTGCTTCAGAGGTCAAGAGGAAGAAATAGGTCTGAAGCTGAAGAAAAAAGTGGGCTACTCCAAAATCTTATTCTACCTAAGGCCTCAGTTCAGCCTGAGAATGAGGGATCATTTAGGGTATTCTCTTGAGCTGCATGTGCTTGATTCTCAAATGCTAATTGCTTAATAATGGACTAGATCACCATCACCTCCTATAAACAGGTTCATAGATTGGATCATGCTACAAATAATGACTTATCATCAGCCAAGAACCAGGCAGTGTGACATTAATAATAACATATGGCCTTTCCTTAAGAAACTCACAGTCCCAAGGATTTTTTTGAAGATAATGACTATGATGGTTAATTTTATGTGTCAACATGATTATGCTAATGCATGCCCAGATAGTAAAATGTTATTCCTGGGTGTGTCTAGGAGAGATTAATTTGAATTGGTAGTCTCAACAAAGAAGATCAACCCTCACCAATGTGGGCAGGCATTATCCAGTCCATTGAGGGCATGATTGAACAAAATGGTGGAGGAAGGGTAAATTCTGTCTCTTTCTCTCTTCTTGAGTGGGACATCTATCTTCTCCTGGCATTGGACAATGGAGCTTCTGGTTCTTGGGCCTTCAGACTCCAAGACTTACCTCAGCACCAAACACCCACCTCCCTGCCCTCCAGATTCTCAGGCCTTTGGACTTGAACTGAATTACCCCACCAGCTACAAGTGGCATATCATGGGTCTTTCTCTTGCCTTACCAAGTGAGCCAGTTTCCATAATAAATCACTTCTCATATCTCTCTTTACTTAGTCTATTGGTTTTATTTCTCTGGAGAATTTTAACTAATACAATGATCATGGACATTTAAACTTTTAAATGAGCATATTATTGTTCTCTCATAAAATTTTCAATGAAGATATTAAGACTTCATCAACACAATGGATACAGATGTCTGCTGCAGTCAAATCATAAATGAAAAGCAAAAATAAAACTTAGAGCAAAATCTTTGAGAACAATGACCTCTGTCCCAATTTTTCATATACCCAATTTCTTATTTTATAAAAATATGAATACCTACAAGTTAAGTACTATTACCATTATGCCCATTTCACAGAAGAAATTGAACATCAGAAAACTTAATAAACTTCAGCTCACTTGCTTTTGCTTTTTCCTGAACTGCAAATCCCAGGCTAACATAACCCAGGAGGGCACTGCCCTCTCTGGATAGAACAGCAGCAAATGCTAGGATATACTAAAGGCTTTGTTTTAATTAGTTTGAGGATTCTTCTGATGTTCTGGCTTGGCATGTGGTTACTGAATCTAGTTACTAAATCTTTGGTAGTAGGTCATTCTGGTTGCCAATTCAAATTTATTCACATTGAATAGTTTTTATTTTAAAATAACAAAATCATAAATAAGGCACTAAAAATACACAGCCAAACTTTGTGAATTTAATATCACAACCAAATTCAGGTATTTCTTGAGGAAAAAGTCAATTTAGAACAGGATGTATAAAAACATTATTAAATGCTACATTTTCTAATACTGTTTTAAATTTCTTTGTGTTCAAGTAAATGAAGATCATTCTAATAAAAAATGATATTTTTAGAGCTGGAAGCATTTTTTTTCTTTTTAAGAAACTTAATTGTTTTCATTCCTCATAATGATTCGTATGGACATATCCTACTAATCGTTCAGCAGTGTTTCCTATCAGAGCTACTTGGGATATATTCTTTGAATTATTATGATTTGAAGCACCATAGAAAATTCACAAGAGTTTCTCTTCTGCTAAACGTTTTCTAAAAACAAAATAAAACACTGTTAAAAATCCTATAACCATGTATACAAAAAAGACTGGAGGGAAAATAAGAATAGTGGATGTGAAAAAGTGGGATAAATCTTTCACCATACACAAAAGTCAACTCCAAATGGATTAAGGACTTAAAGGTAAGACATGATACTATGAAACTACTAGGAAAAAAAAAACATTGATCTGGGCAAATGTTCTGGGGGTAGACTTCAAAAGCATCAGTAACAAAAGCAAAAACAAACAAATGTGATTGTATCAAGCCAAAAAGCTTCTGCACAGCAAAGACAACAATTAACAAAGTGGAAAGACTACCTACAACATGGGAGAAAATATTTGCAAACTATCCGTCTGTCTTAGTTTGTGTTGCTTTAAAGGAATACCTGAGACTTAGGCAATTTAGAAAGAAAAGAGGCTTATTTAGCTCACTGTTTTGAAGGCTGTACAAGAAGCCTAGCATCAGGCTTCTGGTGAGGGCTTCAGGCTGCTTCCACTCATGGTGGAAGGTGAAGGGGAGCAGGTGTGTACAGAGACCACATGGTGGGGGGGCAGGGAAGAGAGAGGGATGAAAGGTACCACCAGACTCTTTAAACCATCAGCTATTGGGAACTAATAGAGCAAGAACTCACTCATTACCACAAGGATGGCACCAAGTCATTCATGAGGGATCTGCCCCCATGACCCAAACACCTCCCATTAGGCTCCACCTCCATCATTGGGAATCAAATTTCAATCGAAGATTTGGAGGCTCAACTATCCGAACTATAGCATCATCCAACAGGGAATTAACAACCAGAGGAATTCAAACAACTCAATACCAAAACAACAACAACAAATAATCTGATTTTAAAATGGACAGAGCCAGGTATGGAGGCACATGCCTATGGTCCCAGCTACTCATGAGGCTGAGGCAAGAAGATCGAGCCCAGGAGTTTGAGGCTGACCTGGGCAACACCCCAGTTGATCCCATTCCTAATATTTTCTTAATGAGCAAAAGACCTGAACAGTCAGTTCTCAAAAGAAAACATACAAAATGCTAAAAGTTATATTTAAAAAAAAACTCAACATCACTAATCTTCAGGGAAATGCAAATCAAAACCAGAGTGAGAGATTATCTCACTCCTGTTAGATTATTATCAAGAAGATACAAAACAAATCCCAGTTGGGCACAGTGGCTCATGCCTATAATTCCTGCAGTTTAGGAGGACAAAGTGGGCTGTTCATTTGAGGTCAAGAGTTCCAGACCAACCTGGCCAATATGGCAAAAACCCATCTCTACTAAAAATACAAAAATTAGCTGAGCATGATGGCACGCACCTGTAATCCCAGCTACTAAGGAAGCTGAGGCACTAGAATCACTTGAACCTGGGAGGTGGAGGTTGCAGTGAGCCAAGATCGCACCACTACACTCCAGCCTGGGCGACAGAACGAGACTCCACTTCAAGAATAAAATAAAGTAGAACAAAATAAATCTTGAAAAGAATGCAAAGAAAGGGGAATTCTTGTATACTGTTGGTATGAATGCAAAGTAGTACAGCCATTTGAAAAATATTATGGAGATCCTCAAAAAACTAAAAATAGAACTGCTATATGATCCAGCAATACCACTGCTGGGTATATAACCAAAAGAAAGGAAATCGGCATATTGAAGATCCACTGCACTCCCATATTTATTAGAGCACTATTCACCATAGTCAAGATATGGACTTGACCTAAGTGTGCATCGTTAGATAAAGAATATGTAGTATATATACACAATGGAATATTATTCAGCAGTAAAAAGAGCAAAACCCTGTCTTTGCAGAAACATGGATGGAACTGGAGGTCATTATGTTATCTGAAATAAATCAGGCACCAAAAGACAAATATCACATGTTTTCATTCCTATGTGGGAGCTAAGAAAAGATCTTATGGAGGTAGAGAGTAGAATAGTGCTTACCAGAGGCTGGGGAGGGAAGGAGAAAAAGGGGAAAAGAGAAGGTGGTTAATGGTTATAAAAATATAGTCACACAGAAGAATAAGTTTTAGTATTTGATAGGTCAGTAGGGAAATTACAATTAACAATAATTTATTGTAGATTTTAAAATAGCTAGAAGAGAAGGTATTGTAATGTTCCCAAAACAAGGAAAAGATAAATGTTAGCGGCAATGTGTAACCCAATTACCGTGATTTGATCATTACACATTGTATGCAGGTATCAAAATATCACATATATCCCCAAATGTGAATTATAATATATCAATTTTTAAGTTAGGAAAAGTTTTTAAAGGGAAGCATAGAATAAAATGGACAATGAGGGAGGGAAGACTCAAATAGTCAGAAGAGAGAAAAGAAAGAGGGGAAAAGAAAAGGAAAGATGGAAAGAAAGAAGGTTCTCATTTTGGCTTTTGGTGTAATCCTGGCCTTTGCCATGCTCATTTCACACACTCACACACACACCATACACACACCACACACACACCAAACACCACACACACACCACACACCACACACACACACCACACACACCACACACTCACACCACACACACCACACACATACCACACCACACCCACATCATACACACACCATTCACATGCCATACACACACACCTCCATACACACCACACAACACACCACACACTCACCACACACACCACACACATACCACACACACACACCACATGCACACATCACACACATATACCACACACACATCACATACATACACCACACTCACACACACCACACACACATCATGCACACACACCACATGCACACATCACACACACACACCACACTCACACACATCACACTCACCCACCTCATACACCACACACTACTTCTTTGATAATTGTCTCAGCCCCACACATCTGGCACAGGATGTAAAAATTGGAAACATTTTGGTAATCCAAGATACTCCTTTCCAGAATACAAAATGAAGGCCATAAAAACATCAATTATTTTCAAAATATTTTAAAATGAAATTTAAAAGATTTTCAGAATGAAACCATTTACCAAAAAAGTTTTATGAAAACAAATACTTAAGTTGCTTTCTGTATTTGGTAATCTGCTTTCTGAGTTTGTCTTAACAAAGAAAATATACATGTTGTGTGGATGGATGGATGAAAGAATAGTAAACAGTTAGAATAGTAATTATGAATCATTAAACAGCATAACCCCAGCCAGAATTTGCTTTCCATCCTCTTTCCTGTATACCCACCCACCCTCTGGCCCCTTGGGGAATGTAGCTTAGACATAAGAATTTTATCATTGGGGAATATGTTAATGGTTAACAAAGAAAACAGCATAAAATATTTTAAATTGGGACTGGCACATACACACATATGTATGCATCTGAATACATGCATACACACACCAATCCCAGGTACCTGGAAACCATACCCATAACCCTCTCATCCACCAATATATAAAGGAAATTCTGAGATTTGGATTATAGCTTCCACTAAGAAGGTGGAAGCTATATTATATTACTGGATGAGCTGTCAAACAGCCTGATAACACTGGTTAAAATTCACAATTGGGCATATGTTTCCATTTAATCTGAGAAACAGCAAGTCCCACTCTAGCGAGTGATACGCTCTTTATCTGCTGCTTCCACTGCGGTTGTCAGTGTTTCTGAAATGCCAGTGCTACCGGCAAAGCACTCTGATTAGGACATCAGTCTGCCTTTGAGCAAAGGCTGCCAACAGTCAGCCTGTGCAGAGAAACAGAAGGGCCCTTAGCTCTGGCCTAGGATTGTGAAGCTGGTTAGAAAGTGACCCAAAAATGGAAGAAACTGCTGTGGACAGCTGTGCTTCCAAACGGTAGCTTGACCTATCTGGAAATGTGAGCCAGTATCGAGAGATGCCTTTTGTCGGGAGACATATTCAGGTGACCTCACTCTTTCTGAAGCCCCATTTTTCATTGTAAATAGATAAATATTGTTTTATATTCTTAACAGTAAAAAGACAATAACAGAGAAAATTGTTATTCCTTTTATTTGAATTTGAATTATATGCATATCATATAGATATATTCATGTTGTAAAAGATTCAAATATCTAAAATTACATAATTTAAAACATGAGTGGTCCCTTTCCCTATTCTTTGGTGGGTACCCTTCATTGCTGCATGGATTTATACATGGATGTTTAGATATATGAACACACACTTTTTTTTACACAAAAGGAATCTGGCTCTCCTATCAGTTCTGTGACTTGCTTTCTCCACTTGAGCCACACATCTCAGCTATCATCTCACGTCTGAACACACAGCTCTACTTCATTCTTTATGACTACATAGTATTGCACAGAAAAGGTACATGATTATGTATTCACTACACTCTCAATTACTGACGTGCAAGCTGCCTCCAATTTTTGCTTTTATAAATAATGCTAATATGAACTTCCTTGTATATAGATTTTATAAAACATGTGTTTGAGGGGTTTTGGTTAAAAAGTAACCTACAAATGGATTGTTAGATCAAAAAGTAAGTGAACCTTAAAATCTGATTTATATTAACCAACTGCCTTCCCAACAGGCTTGAACAACTCATGTTTCCAACAACCACATATGAAAATGTGTATTTCACTGCATTGTTGTAAAAATCTGGTATTATCAAGCTTTTTGATTTTTGACATTCTAAGAAATGATTATCTTATTTCTTATGTTACTAATTACAGCTTTAGATGAGTATATTCCCATGAATATTTTAGACATTGCTTTTTCCTTTCTTTGTGAATTGCTCAATCTTTCTTTTTCTGCAGGTTTTTATTTGAGGGTTTGCCACTTACAGCTACTAATTCGTAGAAGTTTTATTATTGGGTATTCACACATTTTCTGTTAGGTATGTTAAAATATTTAGCCCAATCTCTCCACCTAGAATGACCTTAATTTCAGTTCAAACTTTGTTAATTGGTCTTCGATGTGTCTAATTTTTTTTACTTTAGGTCATCAAATAGCTATGTCTTTTGGTTATATAACATGTTAGCATTAGGAGAACCTGGGAAAACGGTACACAGGAACTCTCTGTACTATCTTTGCAACTTTAATGTAAATCAAAAATTATTCCAAACAAAAATGATACACATACGTAAATATATATGCATGTTTATGTTTATGTCTGCATTTGCTAAGCTGTCATTCCACAATTGCGTTTTATGCCACTACTAACTTTTCATTACTTTGTACAGGAATACATATTTGTATGACAGAAACAGCAATTAAATAACTAAGTGGGCCTTGTAGTAAATGAGTTATTTCTTTGCCATGATTATGTCTAATTCTCCATAGGTTATTCCATCTGAAGCCTTTTTAGAATCATAAGTAGCTAAGATCATTTTTCACCTCATCATCCCATTATCCATAATGAGAAAATACTTCTAAATGTGAAGATTACTCTTTCCAAAGATCCCTAGTGAGCGCTCCTATAGGCATTAGTGAAATTTATTAACTGTACATTTTTGCAGCTGCAGCAGCAGCAGAAATAAAGAAAATGCTGAAGGACACCCACATAGTCCTACTGCTGACTCCCAAAAGTCAGGCTCCTTCCAGACTATAGATGAGCCTGTCAGGATGATCTTATTGAACTGACCAACCTGCCACTCCTTGTTCCCAAGATATTACTGGGCTTTGGATACACAGCCAAGGTTTTGAGGAAGAGAGAAAGTCTTCATCTAGTGTGAACTTTCCTGGGGAATGTCAGTGGATATAACCAGACTCAGTCCAATTGCATAGCTCTAGTAACTTTTCCACATACTTTCTAGTTTACACATATTACCCCCATTTAATCCACTGCAACCTGAATTGCAATCATCTGCACTCTTCAGATGAGGGAAATGAGGTCCAGTGACTATCAGTGATTTGCCCAAGGTCACCAATACAGTGAACTTCAGAGCCAGAACCTATGCCCAGCTCTTTTGAATTCAGACGCCAGGGAGAAGAGATGTCCAAGGAATAGCTTAGCAGAACAAACTCCAATGTCTGCTTGGCCAATGACAATTCTGCAACTTTTTATAAGTCACCATACAAAATGTGTTGGACCAGATAATTGTTGAGACACCGCACTACCTTAATACTCCAAATATAATTCCTAATCTATGTCTGTCCACCCTAGTCCTTGTGCTGGCCCTTTGACACTGTTTTCAAAGTTCGGAAGGCTCTTTAGGTTTCTGCCTCATTTTCTCCTAGTGTCCAACAGGACCAAAGAGCTCCATTCAGGACAAAAAGTTCCAATCTCACCTAAGAGTTCCTGAATCTTCATAGGAGGAAGTAGAAAAGCAGAGCCTTTTCTCTGCTTAGGAATCCCAGAGCTCTGTGGTTAAAAGGTAAAGGCACATTTATCATCCCTCACTATATAAGTTGTATTTTAAACAGATTAGAAGTTGTTTCAATAATAATCTTTATATTACTAATTTCATAAATTTCAAGCTTCCAAGAAAATATTTGCAGGGTGGGAAGTTCATGTTGTCTCTTGGAAAATAAGCTCAAGAATGTCACACTCTTAGGTCAGATTATACAGGAAGGGAACATAAATACATCCACTCGTGTTGAAAAATAAATGCTCAGGTCAAGAGAGATGTCTGTCCTTGGTCTATTTGAATATGACAAATTTAGTTTTTATAGAGTTAAAAATGTATTTTTCTTGAATTGTCTCCACTAACTCTAACCAATAATTTGTGGAATTTCTTGCCCCCAAGAGAGATACTATATTACCTTAGTAGATATAAACTCATGAAAAATTTACATAGCAAATAAAAAACAGTTACAACATTCTCTCTCTCTCCTTCTCTCTCTCTCTCTCAGAGCTGAAGAGAAATTTTAGTAGCAAGTCCTGAATGCAATACAAAAAAGAAACAAATTGCTTTGTAGTACTTATTCTACATCTGTTTGTTTTGTTGTTTTTTTCTTCCATTGAACTGAAGAGGCAAACAGCAACCCAAATGTGCTCAGGATTCTAAGTTGAGTTCGGATACCACTCCAAGCACTACAATTAGCAATGGATAATTCTTTAATTCTATCCATAAGAACAAATGTAATCCAGAACTTGAGGGGAAAATATTTTGAATAATCACTTGGTATGGTCCTATGCCTCCAAGCAAAACTGAATTCAGAGAGATTCATCTCTTCCTAAAAGAGATTAGAGTGTCCCATGTCCTTAGGGATGAAACATTGATCTTACTGTTGCTTAATAATGAAAGGTCTGGAAAGTCAATACGCTTATAAGTGGATATAGAACTTGCATTTGGAAGACACAGATTCCAGGCCTGGGTACAACTTTACTGTCTGTATTGTCTTAGGAAAGTAATTCAGGATGGGTGTAGTGGCTCACACCTGTAATCCCAGCACTTTGAGAGGCTGAGGTGGGCAGATCACTTGAGGCCAGGAGTTCAAGACCAGCCTGGCCAACAAAAATGAAACCCCATGTCCACTAAAAATACCAAAAAAAAAAAAATTAGCTAGGTGTG